>JAVQJF010022552.1:0-117807 GCA_036023855.1 Gadopsis marmoratus | reverse complement strand
CATCAGCCTTAAATCAGTAACTACACATTTAAAACATAAACATGACACATCTTGATCTTCTGTATAGTGTATTCCTTTTTAGTATCATCCTACTTGTGCAACTACGGATAAATTGGGTTATAACTCAAGAAATAAAGTTGGTTTTGTTAAAAAAAAAAAAAAAAACATATTAAGACATTTAACGTGTTAAATCAGTTCAAATCAATTATGTGCTACTTCAGACATTAACTTGACCACGGACTGGCACGAGCAAGCGTTTGTCAGCCGTCCCATTAAAACTGATTTTGGCTTCAGGTCATAATTCTGAACACAAGCCGTGAACATTTCAAAACCTACAACACACATGAAAATGCTCTTTGCTTTCAGCTGCGCTCCATTTCGCTTAAAAAGAATAAAAGTAGGATTAGCTGTAAGAAAACTTAAAAGAACAAAAATGGCACGGATATATGCTGGAAGCAGATTTTAAAAACAATCAAAATTGCTGTAAAAGCATTTTACCCACCCCCCCCCCCTCCACACAGGCACCTGAACATGAAACACCAAGGGAGATTTGAAATATAAGAGGAAGTTGCATATAATACGAAGAACTCACTACGCATACACACAAAACAACGAGGCCAAACTCACTGGCCACTCACAACCTGGAAGCCTGCATCCATCAGCATCCTTGAGGTGATTGCACATCCTGAGGGGGTGGAAACAGAAGCTCCACACGATCAGGCTTTTTCTTTCTCAACATGCCAACAGTCACTTAAGCCCTGCCCCCCCAAAAAAGTTTTTAAATAAAAAAAAAGATAATCATGACCAATTAACCAACTACTCAGCTTCAAGAAGCCGTTTTTGGTTTGCAGACTAAAATGCTCAACAAAGGTTCTATCTATATAAATGCATATTCAACATATTCAGCCTTTTTACTTTAAGTGCTTGAAAAGGAGGAGCCTCGGGGTGGGAGGTTCTCCGATTCCCTGTACAGGAATCCTCTTACAAAACCCAAGACCAAAATTAAAAGTCGTGAAACTACAGTAACGTCACATACTACTCATTTTGATCACATTTAGAAGCCTATAGATGCACCACTGCAAATGCTTTTAACAATTTGGCATTTACCATTTGGGAACCCGATTATGTCACTCGGTCGATGACTTACGGGCAATCGGAAGAAATTAAATTGCAAGTTTTGTGTAAGTTTTTGACAGGTTAAATGTCAATATCCACGAGCACGGAAAAAACATGAAAGTAAATGCTAATGGCCAAAATATCCTGGAATACCTTTGCGTCCTCGTCGACCAGCTCCGTTACAATTGCTCTCATTCAGAGGGCAGAATCTGATGATAGTCATCCATCACACACTGCCAGAACAAACAGAGCGCTTTAAATACCAGAGAGCTGACTGAGATTGGACATGGGAGTTAAATGTCAAGACAACTGACTGCAGTTACGACTTTCCCTCTCACAAGTACAAGCGGCGGCGCTGCCTAATCAGGACGCGGTGGCAACAAGTGTACTTGAAAGCTCATACCCAGATTGTAGCGAGCCCACAGAAACACTCACTGATGTTCAGCAATAATAAATCAAGAGGTGCTTCACTGTGAACACATAAGGGAGAAAATCAACCATCAAAAGATTGCAAGAAGATTACAGTCTAGCATACATATTAAACAGCGCATGGAGCAATGTGCTTTATTTTTTCTTTTTCTTTTTTTCCTTTCAAAAGGGGAAATAAAAACAGGACAACTTCTATTTTTAGGGCCCAAAATGATCAATGACAGCACCTTGCATGCCATGACAGTTTTCCTCACAAGTCATTATTTGGTGTTTTGTCACAACATGAGACTCTATATAAAGTAGGACTCCCAATTCAACATTTCCAATTTGAGAACACTACATGACAGGGGCCATTTGGCAAAAACAATATTCAACATAGTCATGGCTTTATCAACACTACCTGAGTTACATTTAATAATTCTGTATTGATCAACGTTTTTTGTTTTTTGAAAAGTAACAGCCCAGAGCCATTCTTTCAAGGAGTATTTCTTGTCAGTACATATAGATCTCTAATAATTAAAGATAAAAGCAATTAGTTTACATAAAGTGCTATTAATCCACACATTACCCAAATCATATCTTCTAGAGAAAGGACACCTGGACAGTTCCTTCGTTATGTTGAATAAACCAATCCTGATTTGGACATGGTGAGGAAAGTGATGTCGCAGCTGACCAGTTAGCAAATTTGGGCTCCCTAGACTTAATTAGCTCGGTCAACGTGAGCTCCTTTGCAGAAATCACTCGAGAATTTGCGCAACAAACGGAGGACGCGCCTTAAACACTGTGAACACATGAACTGCAGGCCACACCAGCATCTTGGGGTGATGACTTTGTATCTCCATATAACCCATTTTCACACACTGTATGGATCACACGGTGTTATTGCACACTGGTTTGCAAATGTAAAATGTTATCCACAGTAAAACAAAAATAGTACATCTCATCTTCACATTTCAACACAGTTTTGAGAAAGTGGCTTGTCGGGGGGGGGGGGGGGGGGGGACAAGATTATTATTGCAATTTTTTTTTTACTGTTTTCTTTTGGGGGCTATGACGAGTGACCTCTGACTCACTCATATCCACCAGTAAACATGCAAGAAATACAATGCCGTGAGACAGAAAAGGAAAGGACCAAATGCTGAGTCAGAAAAAGAAAAAACAATAAATCTAAAGTTATAAAAATGCAACACATGAATTGAACAGTTTTTAAAAGACAGAAATGCAGGCAAAAATCATCTGTATGGACATCCTGAGTCTTGCTGCTGAACTAATAGCACAAAACACAGAAGACCTTATTGGTAGCGATGCCTCATGCTTAACAAGTTGCCAGTCAGTTCATTCCCAAACTCAGGATTCACATATTAGAAGGTATACGAATCTGAATTTTAAAGTAGTATGCGCTGACTTCACTGCAATCTGCATGAAATGTATCAAGATTAAAAAAGTGTTTTGCCTTTAACGGATATTTAAATTTAAAACACGTTTAGCACACCTGTACTGATCAATGAAATGAAGGGGCTTCGGTTTCCTTCAAGTTGGGCATTTCTGTACCTGTGCTCTGGGGGTCATACTGCAGTGCAGATAACGCTCATCATGTTAGGTCAGACAAAACTGTATAAAAGACAAAGCAAGCATTTCTGGTTTAAGACTAGGTACTCCCTTCCTGGATGCGGCCTGACCTATGAGTTTCCACTTATCTTACAGTTTAAGAAGACTCCAAAAGATCTTTATTCCACGACTTCCAAGGCATTCTTTGCAAAAAAAATAAAATAAAAGTGTGTTCTCCTTTCTTCCACGATGAATTCAAGCTTGCACACAGATGTGTATGTATAACATCTAACACATCTACTATGAACTCATTTGAATGCGCGAAGAAAGAAAATGACTGAGGCATCCCATAGTCAGACTGACGGCTGCCGCAGTTCAACAGGATAAAGGCTTAGGGAGGTGCAATCCACGACACCTTCCTTTGTTGAACTCCCGAACATCATCCTAAAGAGTCATGAGACAAACAACAGCTCTAAAGTTGCAAGTGTCCATTGGAGAGGCAGTAGTCAACTCATTTAACGTCCCTCCAGAGTGTGTGTGTGCACGCGTTTGTCTGACACCCCCAAAGAAGTCTGTTATTCCACCCGAGATTCCAAGGAAAATCTGTCCTGCTAAGCAATCAGTGTTTTCACAGTTGTCACTTTCTGTCCAACAGGATTTATGACTTCCAAGGTAGATAACTGCAGCACCCAGAACAGAAGAAGGTAAGTACTGTAGATGATCTACCTCACTGATCAGGGCCATCCTTGGTCTCATCATAAACCACTACTCTTTTTGGATCTACAGCAGAGGGGGAGAAATGAGGCAATGGGTTAGATTATTCTACATGAGAACACAAGCAACAGATAATCCTGATTTAAAATCTAAACTTTGGATTCTTGTATTAAATTAAATAAAAACCCTGATATTCAAGTCACATATCAAAAGTAACATTTTGGTAGTGGCATGGAAACTGAACTATTATAGTATCAAAAGGTTTGAAACAATACCCAGCCCTGGAAATAATGCTGCATTTCCTTCTAGAGTGTGGTTGGATATTTAGCTAACAGAGCCTCGAACATCACTGAACTCATGCCTGTGTTCAGTGTTCCAAAGAGACTGTTTGGAATAATTGCTGTATTTCACCTGCCAGCTGGCGTGACTGCAGCACCAGAGGACCGTACACCAGCAGTATGTCACACTCAGTAATTTTAAAAGTCTCTGGTGGTGATTACCTTCGGTTGCTTACGTTTCTGCCGTTTAGAAATAAAACAAATGTGGCCTTTTGTTGGAGGCATTAATGCAAGCCCTTGTGCACATGCAGTCATCCGGCCCAACTAGAACAACATTTTATTTGTACATGTCCTTGATTTATAGCAAGAGGTTAGCCAAACAAGCATCAGGATCTTTCCAAGTAGGTTGCCAGTATTTATAAAATAAAAAAAAAAAGGTCAGTCAATGGATGTACACGAACAATAATTTGTTTTCCACATTTTGTGTGGTTACGATCAAAGTCCTTTTCATTTTCAACATTTACATTCAATTCAATTTTATTTATATAGCGCTATATCATAACAAAGTTATCTCATAGCACTTGTTAATATAGAGCAAGTCCAAGCCAACTCTATCCCAATTGGATCCCAATTGGATCAGGACAAAAACACCAATGTACTTGGTTCTGCACATTTATGTATACAAGTAACTTCGGGCCCGGGCCTCCCACCATTATGAATGTTTGAAAGTGTTTCTTCTTCTTCACACATTTCTAGATGCAATTCTTACTGAGAAAACTGAACTGCCTAAACGTTTCTAAAAAAAGAGGTTAGGGTAAAGTTAGACCAACAAGTTGAGTTTACCTTGTTTTTGCAAGTTGAAAATGGATTCCATTTCTGTTGAAGAAAAAAAAAAACACGCATATTACAGCATCTGCATCAATAAGCCATGAAAAATATTTTCAGAAAATACAATAATAATCTTTCCAAAATAACACCCATCATTCCTTAATTTATTGTCTCAAACATCGGCATGTCAAGACTTGGCGGTGCATAAAGTTATAATATAAAAATAAATATAATAATAATATAGAAATGCCCGTTTTTGATACCATTGTATTTTCCAAAGTATTTACATTATGCAATTCCTCTGTATAGATGTAGTTTCATTGTTAATGGCAGTGTCCGTCATTCCCACACTGGGTGCAAATAGCGTTCACATGCATGAGAGATTCACAGGAAACAATGCCGCATGAAATCCAGCATTAAGGTTTGTTATTTTATCATTGTCAATATCAGCCTCAGGGTTTGCTTTTCACTGTCCCCCAGTCAAATCAGAGTTACTGCTAACGCAAACCGAACATTTCCTAATGCTTCAATGCATTCAACTGCCGAAACACACTTTTAGTGTGAGGCGGTCACAAAAGACACACTGTATTTGTCAGAGGTTAATGCTAACCATGATTTTTTTCGTCAGTCGATATTTTTATTTTTGCAAGGCAATAGCGGGACAATTGGGAGCAGCCACAGTGAGCTATTAGATGAAGAGTTGCAGGGGCCCAGCTTCTGTTACAGTGCCCTGCGGTCATGTGGAAAACCAGTGGGGCCTGGAACAACATGAAATCAGATTGCAGCTGCAAGTATTGACAGACTTCTTTACTAAATGCGACAATGCAAGTTTGTTTGATGGCCCTGTAAAACAGATAAATCACTTGCTCTTCTGACAAAGTAGCTGCTCATACATTTAAGTGTTTGCTGTGGCATTAAACCACACTCCAATAACCACAGGTGTCACCAAATCAACCAGGCATTAAAACCTAAATGATTACACAAATTAATTTGATAAATAGAGTAGATAGTCAAACTTACCTTTATTGTGATAAGTGACAGCAGCTTTAACATCAAAGGACCCCCAGCTACACCTTCTGCCAATGTCTTTAGTGTGGACCTGTTCTTTAGATGAGCCAAACAACAAAGTGGTTAGCTGGCCCTGTGTAGGCTTAGCACCGTTGCCTTTACTGGGAGCCAACACAGCAGAACCTGCACCCTTGGCCTCAACCTTTGTCTTTTCCTGGACACGTGGCAGCAACTTGTTCTCCTCCTCACGCATCACATAAGCAGGAGAACAAGCTTTAAACGCACTGCAAGGAGCACAAGTCCTTTTCTCAGGGTCTTGAGTCAAAGTGCCAGGCTCTAGAAATGATGGGCTAATATCAAAGCAGGGCTGGACAGCCTTGGCTGCCGCAGCCTGACACTCGCTTTGAGGTGTGACCACAGTAGTTTTGTCCTCTGCAGGCATCTGGCCAGTCCCTCCATCTGGCCCCAGGTTGGGCTCATTGATGAAGGAAAGCCCCCACTGATTCTGGAAGATATCTCCCAAGGCTTTCTGATTTGTCTGAGCAGCCGGTGGGTCAAGGTGACGAGCACTAGGGAGCACAGGTTGCATATTTAAAGGGTAAATTAAAAGAGCACACTTTCTAAGCTCATAAGCCTCTCCATCTACAGGACTAGTTGTAGAGCTACAGTTACTTTCCAAAGGAGATGCTACATTCTCGCCACTTGGGATAGTTGGGGCTGATGGAATACTACTAGCAGCAGGAGCAAAGAAAGTGCCCACTGATGGGCAGCCATTTCCATTTCCAGAAACAGGACCATTAGTAAAGCTAGCTGAGGTTTTCATAGCAGACATAGGGACCTGAGGAGGCAGTGCCTCTCCTCCACCTTGAGTTACTTTGTTGAGGTTTTCTTTTACTTTACTTGCATAACTGATCTTGGGAACAATTTTAGCACTGCTATTGTCCACAGGAAATACTGGAGGGGGCTTGAATAAAGTCCACGAGTCCTCTTTTGAAGGTGAGGAATGCTTGGCTTTGTGCCTTTCCTCTGTCTTTTTACCAAAGGTGCCCACTGTTTTGCCGTCAGAGTTTTTCCTCTGAGTTTCACCCACTGAAGCCTCTGTCATCGCAACAGCCCGTCTAGCTGCTGCCTGAGCGTCTACTTTATGGGCGACTCTGAAGCCATCAAGTCTGGAAGTCATTCCCTTCTCAGTTGCCTCAAGATTAAAAGCCCCATGCTCCTGTGTAGTGTTTCCCTGCTGCATGTCTCTCTCCTTTTCTCTCATCACATTATCAGTGTTCTTGGCATTGTTACATCTGGCCTTGCGTTTCTTCGGAGTAGTATATCCACCTTCGGAGCCGCTGCCATCATTGTCTTTGCTAGAATAGCCATTTGTAATTAAGCCACAGTTTACAACGCCATTTTGAAGCAACACAGAGTCTTTCTTATCCAAAGATTGGCCCACATGATGATTCAAATCCAGGGCCTTTTCCTTGTCATTTTTAAGGTCCATATTCTTCTTATGGTCCAGTCCTTTGCTGCTCACTTTTGGAACAGCCGTGTACAGCTTTTGTGTTGACTTCTGCTTCACATTTGTATTACTTGTGTGTCTGTTACCATTGCTGTTGGGGTGATGCGACCTACAAAGAGTATCAGACAGATGTGGATTCTTCTCCCCCTCCTCACTGGTGTTTACTTTTTTATTGCCTGAAAGGGGAAACAAAATCAGTTTAGACTGAAATGATAGAACACCTCAACTATTATTTCCACACTACCTTGCAGAAATCTGTACTATGTACAAAAACACTGAATTAATTTCACCTTTCCCACTTAAAAAAAAAAAAAGTATGCAAAACCATACCTGAACCAGTTTGGGGTAGCCTACTACACCAAATGTTTGGTAAAGTATTTGTAATGCAATGAGCAAAACCTGAAAAGGTATGCTGTATATACCATCATGCTAGCGTTAATCTCATATTCAAAATGAGTCCAAGTATTGAATTATCCACTTTCAATTTGCATTTGATAGCCTATTAAAAATGTGTCTCTGCTATCCAGATTTAAAATAGACATTTAATATACAAACCACAAATATGGAATATAAGTCTGATAATCCTTTTGTGTTCAAAGCTAACTTTTTCCAATTATCAAGTCAATGTTGTTAAGAAAGCTTTCAAATAGAAACAATAGCTTAGCCCAGCAAACTTTACCCCCAAGCAGTTAGACAAAGACAGTTTAGGTCAGAAGAAAATATTCTTGCCATTGCTAGTTTATGTTTAAAGTGTTGCCTGAAGATGCATCTAACACATTCCAAGATGAGCTGGGTGCTCACTGCATTTAACAAGTTATGCACATATATTGTATGTATTCCACAACTGTCAGATGTGGACTGGACTCTCCCAGGAATATTACCCTACTAAATAAGATCTGATGCCACATCAAAGAGCAGTTGTTGCAAGGTAGAAAAGGTTCACAGCAGCATATGTGAAATGCATTGGGACTGGCAGTGAAGCATCAAGAGCTTTATGCATTTCACAGAGTTATGGGAACTGCTGTGTCAACGAGGGGCTTCCATTCAATGGTGCTGCCCCTCATGTCTGTGGGCAAGGCACACCCGAGCTTTTTATTATACGGAGGCCGGCTCTCGCGTATTTGCAAGCAAACGTGTTAACATATCTGCCAGCAAGCGCAGAGGCGATGGTTACAGTGTCTGTTCATCTCTTTATCAACTGGTCGAAATCGAGTTGCTGCGTGGCTTCACGTTGACTGGACAACATGCAACAGGCCTGTCAGAGAGGTGGCTAGCGTTGGCTAATGTCAACTAGCCGGCGACTCGTTTGGCATTCACACGCCCTGGTACCAATAATTATGTTAGTGCCATAAGATAGCGGCCAAACACCAGCGACCCAAGTAAATAAAAAGACAACAACATGCCAGTACGGCAAAGTATCGTGGTTGAAGAACAAACAAATAAAATAAAAATGCTAGCTAGCCAGGTAACTGTAGCATTAGCTCGCAGTGATATCGTAACATGGCCGACAGGAAATGGCAGCTGAGAACATTCCAGTGGAGCCGGCTCGTTTTCCTAAACTGGACACAAACATGCTGAAATGAACACGATAAAGCTTCGATTACAGTTGAAAGCAAATCGCCACGGACGTAACGATGAATGCGTTTGGCGCACACGGTGACCCAGCGGGGCATTCTGGGATGATTCCGTTGCATTTGGAAAGAAAGAACGGGTGGTGAAACCGGCGCACAAGGTCAATCCCCGATATGTCAAGCCACCACCAGCGACTGTCACGCAACGTCAGCTAGCCAACCAGCTAGCCAACTTGGTGGGTTGGCTTCTGGTCAGACGGTGGCCAGCTATCGGTCTAATCAGCTACTCGCCAGCTGTAACGCTTCTGAAATTATTCCGGGCAACAACATCAAGTGTGAATACATAGCTAGCTAGCATCCTAAGCCCTCAATCACAATGGAGTTGCCAGTAGTTAGCAAATGCTAGTCGGCGCATTGACATTAGCTGACTAAGGCTAGCAAGCGTTAGCTCACTTTTCCGGATGGCCCAACCTGTTTTCTTCGTCTGCGTTTCCTGATGCTGGCGCTGGAAGTGGCTCTGATCATTTTTTAGACACGTTGGATGTTGAATAGAGCTCCTGTCCTCTCCGCGGTGGTGATATTGCCTTTCTTGTGCCCGATCTTTGGGCTGTTCCTCCATCGAAGTGTAGAATGTCGGACTCGTTCAACCACTACGTTAGCGCACCGGGTAAGTACAGGACGGTCCAATCAGTGCCCGTGTAAAACGGAAGCTATTTGAAGCGCCTGTAAACGTCAGCAGCAAACGTCTAAAAATGGCACCGGTTGGGATGGTCACCGCCACGGATCCAGGTCTGGTATTCGGACCGAGTTATGCGAGGAGGGAGGGGGGTATCTTGCAGGACTTCTCGGATTTTGGCAGATGTTTAAAGTGCCACTTCACACTCAAATAACGGACAAGTGATATTAAAAAAAAAAAAAAAAATCTAAATAATAATAATCTTTTCAGGACTAACGGGGTGGAGTTTGTGTATGAACTAAAAATCATGTGACCGGAGGCGCTGCCACGTCTCCAGCCAGCGGACACTTTGTTGGAGGGTCCCGGGGAGACCAGCCCCACTCCCAAAATAGGAAAACCAATGTATTGCAAATTCAATACCTCTTCCTGCAAGCGCTCCTAATTCATTTGTGGGAAAATTAGAATGCTGCTGTTTTCTATGTTTGTGCCAACAGAAGCAACCATTCATACTTTAATCAGAATGCATGTGTGCACAAGTGAGTCATGTGCAACATGCATCTTCCACCCAGGAATAACAATTTTATATTATTATTATTATTTTGCACATTTTTCCTATATTCTCCTGTGTTGTGTTCTATTTTATATGCCATGTATATTGCTTGCTTAATTTTATATCCCATTATTAACGCCACCTCAGTCATAGCCTTCTACACCTTATCGGTATCAAAACACCTCCCCGAAGGACTGCAGTTGAACATTTGCCAGCTGGTTAACACTGGCACATTTACAGAAATGCTGATTAATGTGCATTGTCCTTGTAAATGGAATAATATGGAAATAGCCAGGGTTCTGTTCCACTCCAAACTAATCCCCCCCATCTGCCTACATCCAAAACACACACACACCTCTTGGAAAGGATTCCATCATTGCCAAAACATTTTAGCTCTTATCCTCAGCAAGTGTGGGTGGAGCAGTGGACAGAGTAAGACATTTTGATATTAAATATATTGTGTGTAATGGTTATAGTGCTTTGTATCGCCTCAATGTCTGCCCTCCTTCTACCCTTTCAACATCATTTAAAATAATTTGCTTCCTTAACGTCCTTACAATTAAGACGTCTAGCAGGACCAGCCTACCATTTTTGTTCTTAGATACCACTAAGTGAGTGAAAACCCTCTCATTAGTGTATGGATCTGGCTTAGGCTAATTGCTTGTCTTTGACAAGTCAAACAAAGACTAAATGCATAATAAAATGTTTTTGGGCTGGATTAGAAAAGCTAACTCACACTGAGTGGTAGCCAGAGTTTAGGCTGACATTTAGCAGAGCCTGTAGCAATTCAAAACCTCAATCAAAATGTAGGAGAATAATAACAATGTTTATATTAGACATTACACATTACATCTTGTGCATGTAACAAATAATTTGTCAGTTAATTCACACATCAGGAATATAAATACCAAATGAAAATACAACCTAGTAATTCAACAAAAAAGTAAATCTCAAACCTCACATTGAGTAAAAAGCAAAGTCTGTTAGAGTGTTCTGGATATAATCTGACCTATGTGGGCAAGTCTGCTGTAGTGCAACTATGCTCACATGGGACATAAAAGAGCGAACAGCACCCTCTTGTGGCTAGAGATGCAAAGTCTCAGATTTTATATTACACAGCATTATATATACAAGAGGTGCAGTGAAAGTTGATTTATTTCTTGAGTTTCTGTCTTTGTGTCTGGTTTGGGCTAAGTTCTGGTTAGCCCAAACCAGATTCAGAGATTCACAGTTGTATGATTGATGTCCGCAAACTCTTCAACAGTTTCAAGAATCCTCTCATCATTCCTTTACAGCAAATTAGAAAAAAAGCCCATTTGTGTTTCAGACAGACTCATAGTGCTGATGTATGCAGCTCCGCTCCTACTATATATATGTATGTGACAGCTACCTTTTAATGACAAGAAATATTTTTAAAATGAGACTAGGTCCCTAGAAATGGATGTAGTCTCTAGGCACATGCACACAGAAATGCTTACCTAGTAATATGTTAAAAACCCATACAGTGTGAGGCACTGAGCAAGTCACAGGAAGAGTTCAAGAGACAGTTATTGCTGTAACATTTTGCACATTTAATGTGAGGATTGAGACTAACCTTGACTGAGGAAAGTATTAGAGCAAAGACAAATCTAGTGAAAGTTGACACATTGTGATAATTAAGTGTAATACTTTGGTTTAGTTCCTGGCATGCTGTCACATTTTCAGAGGAAAAACACGTTTTCTCATATTACATATCAAAATGAACACATCCTTTAAAAACTGTCAACATACATACAAAAGGTTACACTATGATTCAGTATTTCATATTCAAACATTTCTTTATTTTATATGGATTAACTAGAGATTCAGGGATATATTTGCTAGAAAAAAAATACACAGAGAATTTATTCTCAGTGTGCAGGCCTCAGGAGAACTTGGTACAAGTTAAGCATAACTGTGATAACTGTTCTCATGTAGCCTAATGAGCCATTCCCATTACTAAGTAAGACAATCTGAATTAAACCTTTTTGTTGATATGATATATTTAATATGATTATTTCTAATCATTTTAATGTGAATGGAAACTAATTGGCATTACACACCACTCTCCAGAGCTTGTTAGCATCTAATAATTAAATATCTTCATTTAAATTTGAAACACGTTTCAAAAACAGATTCCTATCTTTATTGAAGATAGGTTTCCAATTGGAGGGTTCAAAATGTAAGTGAATTGATATTATTATAGATAAAATGGTCATGTCATTTAAAAAAAAAGCATTCAATCCCAGATTTCTGCAGCCGACAAAGATATTTTTCCCAGGTCTGTAAAGAATAGTTAAGCTGAGAAACACAGCAGAGGTGCTACTGTTTCAAAGTGTAATTCCTCCTTATGTGCTTTGACTCTGTGAAACCTCTAGCCCCATGACACCAGTAAAATTAGTGCATTGTACATCTGGTCAGAATGTGCTGCAGTCCAAATACATGTGAAGCTACAGTAACAGCACATACAGAAATGTTTCCCAAAATGAGTTGATATACTTAAGATGGCGACAGTATACACACATATACTGTACCCTGATGTGTAATGCATAAAGCATAAGTGCCAATAAAAAGTGCAATTCTTTGGAAGTATTAAAAATGTAAAGAAACCGATGGACTCTTCCATGTCATGTAATTTCCCCAGTGGCACTGAACATGCAGTCACAATGCATCTTGCATGGCTCGTCTGAGGCCTCTCAGCCTGTAAATGTTTCAGTGAAGAGAGCAGAATTAAAGGTATCCAGTGTCTTTATAGTCCTCAGTTGTTGTGTTGTCACAGTGTGGCTAGCAGGTCTTCATGTCGTAGAACTTTGTATGTAAGCCAGTAGAGGACATTAAACATGAGGAAACTCATGGGGAAAAGAGCCCGGGAGATGGTATCAATCCTTTTTGCCTGGTCCACAAAGCGCCTGCGTATGTCATAGAAACCTAAACCTGGAGGTAAATCAGCAAAGACCGGTGTCGCATCCATTTCCGGTGCACTTCCTGTTGACAGTGCAAGTCCAAAACTCTGGAAGAGTAAACCCTGCTGCGCCAGCTCCTCCTCCTGGAAGAAAAAGACACAGCACAGACTAACCATCTGCTCTCATTGAGAATCACACCGCTTATGTTTCTTTTCTTTGTGAGCCACTGATTGGCTGGTGTTAAACTGAACAAGGCGACAGTACACACCCTGGCACAGACGCTGCACTGCTGCGCCGCGTTCCTGTGAGGAGCATTGTTGCCTGACATGTTGTTTCCTTTCACCTTACTGTCACCACTTGCCTGCTGATGGGGGCAGAAAAGCAAGCACATCAATGTAATCATCAAACAGACTGCATGTATCAAACCATGTACATTAACAAGCAATCAGCATCTGTTTCTTACAAAGTGAATACAAGTCTGACATAAATGTGAAATGAGACAGCTTGAAGATGTAGTCGGAGCAACTTCCAGTGGCATCGCATAATCCCAACAAATGAAGTGCAAAGGATTCATGCAGATGTTTTGTGAATTGTGTTATAAATATCACCAGGTATTAATGAATCCTGCAGCTGCTGTCACGATGCTTCAGTTAAGAAATATTATATATTTAAAGGTGGTCTGGCCTATTTTGCCTCCCCTACTTTTCATCCTCTCATGCGATCCAAAGTGAGGCAACAATATGTTGAGAAGATTCAGCCAACACTGGAAAAAGGTGATGGCTTGAATTAATTACAGGTCAGCGCTTTCTGCATTTCCCCAGCTGGAGTGCAACATGCAGCTGCGTTGTGTAGCTTGTGCATAGCTGGGCGCAGGGAATAGCGGGTGACAGCCGCCCGAGGGGCTGGGTTGCACTCACAGTTCTCTGCCGCTGTTGCTCTCTGAGCTTCTTCCTCAGTCTGAAGAACTCCTTGTGCTGGCGTGAAACAAAATTAACGGCTGCATACTCCAGCAGTGCAGCAAACACGAAAAGGAGACACACCGCCATCCAGATGTCTATGGCTTTCACATAGGACACCTGTGAAACCATGAAAATGTAATCAGTGAAGTCAGTCAGCGTTCATGTCATGCTAGGCACTGACATGAAAGAAAGATGGAGTTACAAACTGTCAGGAGTTACATGTTAGATTACTTATTGGCATTAAGCTATGTGGCAAAACTACACTATAAAAATACTACATTACAAGTAAACATTTTAGATTGTAAATTCTACTCAAAAGTACAAATTATTAGCAACAAAATGTACTTGAAGTGTCAAAAGTAAAATACTCATTATGCAGAACAGTCCATATCAGTGTTATTTTTCTACATTATAGTATCGTTATTATTGATGCATTAACATGTAAGCAGTACTTAATGTTGTAATTGGTTGAGGTGGAGCTATTTGTAACTGCTTTATATACTTTTTGGTGGTTTAATATATTACGATGTATCATATTTTAAAAACTGATCATATGTTTTGTATTTAGAATCTTAATGTGAAAAATAACTAGTAGTTATAGATATGAAATAAATGTACTGGAGTAAAATGTACAAGATTTGCCTCTTAATAATCCAGTAATATACACCATAATATTTTAACACTGAAAAGGGCCATTCTGCATAATTTATAATCTCTTAAAGTACTTTTATTTTTGAAGTACAGTTCAGAGAATAATCTGTATTATAACTCAAATTAAAAGTTTAATTCCTTTCTGTTTCCATTGAGGTATTACTACTTTTATTAGGGAAAAGGATCTGTGTACTTCTCCAATACCACACCATTTACAGTCCTGTCGATTTGAAAGACCTATCAGGGCTCAGTGCATAATGAATAAAATATGGGATTTAATTGGCTGGAACAAATAGTTTCACACCTGTGGTCAAAAACGGAAGTGGCTCAATTTAAAGTGGTTTCCCTGCCCAATCAGAAAGCCAGAGACCTGGGTGCTGCATATTTCTTCAAAGTCCTGCCCAAACATAAGCTGTGAGCTCAATTTCTCAGATTTTATAGGCTTTTTCTTTTCCATATTCAAGCTTTCTTGTGATTATTACCGTCTCTGCTTCCAATAACAATATACACATGACAATGATGAACATCTTCTGTTTGTCCCGCATCAGCTTCACAGCTTTCGTCTTATGAGTCCTACAGGTAGTAATAAAACCTTTCAAAATGAGAAAAGTTCAATCTAGTAACCAGTTTTTCCTGAAATCATCCCAGAATTTATAATAAACAATAACTAACTTGCATTTTCTTCAGTAAGGTGTCACAAACCAAACTGTCTGACCTTTGGCAGGGAGGCCCTGGAGCCAGAGCTCTGCGTCGTCATGGTGAGCACTGTAGTGATTCCCAATCCAACTCTGGCCGGAGCCGCATCCATGTTGATCCAGAATGACACCCAGGACAGGATGACAGTGAGCAGACTCGGTATGTACATCTGGATCAGGTAGTAGCCCATTTGACGCTCCAGGTAGAATTTGACCTCAATGCAGGTGAATTTACCTAACCACAGGAGGAGATACAGGCACAAACTGACAGTCTTATTAGAAGTTGATTGACAGTATCTATCGAGGATGCTGGTTGGCAGGTCATCATATGTCATGTACCTGTGTTGTAGTTCTTGGTGCAGTAGCCGAGGCCTTTCTCCTCTTTTAGCACGAACTGGGGGAGTGTCAGATCATCAGCCACCTGCACTGCTCCCACATCCAGCCATTCAAAAATAAGATCATTCATGGTGTAGCCAACTAGGAGAGACAGAGAGAAGGTGTACAGTGTGCAATACAATCATCTGTGTAATGTTTACAAGCCTGCCTTGAAAGATTGACTCACAGCTTTCGAGTTGCATCGTACACGTCTGGCTGTCCATGGGGAAGTTTTTCAGATCCATGGGACAGGAAAGGGTAAGTGTCAGCCTGGAAAACAGAGGCAGCAACAGCGTAATGGTGCCGGAATGGTGTGTAAAACAAAAAGGTGATGCACGCACATCCATTCCAGCTGGATACCCAGCTAACCCACAGCACTAACCCCAGAGCACCAGCCGTGTCCAGCATATGTGTCACTCAAACCCTTTTTGCACGCTCACCCTTCATTAAGGGTCGCATCAAGCAGCTCTGCAACCTCTCTGACACCTGTCCTCCTTTCCATCTGTCTACTCCACTGCGCCCCACACAAACCGCACAGAGCACTGACAGGTGCTGACTGACAACATGTCAGCCTTTTATGGAGGGCTTGACGCAAAGTGGGCTGAGAACACGGCACCATTGTCAGAGGAAATAGGAGAGTGCTTCGCCCCTCACAAGACATAGAGATCAAGATAAAGAAAAAGAGCATTCCATTCCTCAGTAGAGGATTTCTAATGCATTGAGTTTCTGCTCTTTTTGTTGTGTTGTGATGACTTTCACTGCTCATTTTAAGTGCCCTTCTTCTCATTACTCCAGCAAGGACAAAGTGAAGCATCTCACACAAATGAGCAATATTACAGAGAGGTGGAAAGTGAATGATCCTGGTTCAGATACAGTGGTTAGCCATATCTGATTTAAGTGAATGAGGACACAAATATATACAAAATCTGGTCATTTCAGGTTGATCCCCTAAGGTTAAGGGTTACCTAACCTTACATTTAGTTCTTGTTTAACATAATTGCTATTAGAGCTTTAAACATTGCTTTCTCTTTCTTATATCCTAATTATAACTCCTTACCATTACGCTACAATTCACCACTGCTTTAGTGCCACTGACCTGATTCTGTTTCAGCCTGCAGTTATTGTTTAACATGAACACATATTCATAGTGGGTGCTGGACAGTACAATGACAAGTGAACTGAACTGGAGCGAAACAAACATGTTGAATTATATATTTAGAGGTTTAAACTATCATTCATATAGGCAGAAGTTCATATTCAGCTGGCAACAACCGGGACTGGATGTGTCGTGTCTGATAGAGGTGCATCCTGGTGCATTAGTCTTACACACTTCGCATTTAAAAAAACCAAAACAATCACCTTATGCTGTAGAGGACATTTCCATTCTGGAATA
Source organism: Gadopsis marmoratus (assembly GCA_036023855.1). Classification (NCBI taxonomy): domain Eukaryota; kingdom Metazoa; phylum Chordata; class Actinopteri; order Centrarchiformes; family Percichthyidae; genus Gadopsis; species Gadopsis marmoratus. The sequence goes on along the minus strand of JAVQJF010022552.1, from coordinate 100,585 downwards.
TCCGAAGCAGTTTGTTGTCTGTCGTGACCTCGTGAAAGTTGGCTCCCTTTTCATTTGCAAAGAACAGGTCAGGTTTCCAAATGGAATCCAACATTGAGGGGTCCAGGTCCAGAGAGTCATCTGGATATTCCTTATATGCCAGTCGAGGGTCGTTCCACTGCTGTCGCAGAAATACATTGAGCCGGTAGTCCTATGGCATTAAGTCATAATTAGAAATTCAACTACTTTTTGTTATAAATGACTGAAACAAAATATATAAGCACAAGTGGCCATTGTGGGATACATGCCTCATTAGAATTATAGTGAGATTGTATGGGTTTGTCAGACATATTCAATAACACTGGGCTATTTTGCATATGTCTGTGCATCTAACTATGGTGTCATTTTAATAAACCTTGGGAGAGGGCCAGGATTAAGTGAACAGGAATAGGTCACAAGCAGGACGCAAATGAACCTGCAGTGTCTCTCAGCAGGTGAGGAACACTGTGCCCACGCAACCTCTATAAAAAGAAGCACAAACGCTGACAAACAGATTTGAGTGCTCACAACCTGAATGACAGAAAACTCCACTTACAAAATCATCAATTAAAATTTGACGGCCCTCCCTAGAGGTATTTTAGAAAATACCTCCTAAAAGTCCTCGTAACGTTAAACTTGAATAAATTTTTTTTTTTTTTAAATTCATAAATGGGCCTCATAAATGAAGGATTGTTTCTTATTTGACACAGATGGGAGAACATCATAGCTGACATTATTTAATGAACTTACAAGATGGTGTTTACAGTCATTATTTAGTCATAATCTAATGACAGTATGTTTAGGCATCATGGAACTAACTTGCTCCAAATGGCCTCTCCAAGCAGAGGAAGAAGAGCCAGAAACGCTTCAACGAGTCTGATGCAGCTGATAAATAAGCATTCACCAGCTCTGCCATCCAAATAACATAGACTGAAATTCCTGCATTGGCAGCAGGAAGTTAAACCAGCTGAGGCTTTTTTTAAGCCCATTTAACATCTCCAAATAAAATCAATCAGTTCTGATACATGACTCATTGGTGTGCACTCTTTGTTTTCAATGACTAATGTTTGCTATGTTGTTTAGGGAAAGCTAAGAAACAAATTAGGTGACTAAATATTTAAATTACAATACATTAACATATTATTAACCTCATGAAGTCAAGAGAACACATACATTATCAGTGTGTGTTTCTCCCGGCCTGTATAAATGGTAAAGTTCTGAATTTTCATGGCTGTCGGAACAACTCTGCCATACATTTGGACATTCAAAAGGTTTCTACAATTGTGGAAAGAAAGTACACTTTTACTCAACAACTTGTACATTACTTGAGTAATTCCATGTTTTGCTACTTTATACATCTCCTCCACTACATTTCAGAGAAATAATATTACACTATTTACTCCACTACATTTATTTGACTAGCTACTTCTCAGATTCAGATTATTGTTGATTAATTTATTACAAAACACAATCAACAAATGTATAATATATCGTAATTCAAACTACCCAGCAGTATATAAAGTAGTTCAAATTGACCCCATCTTTTCTAGCTGCAACATTAAAGTGATGTTTACACATGAATGCATCAATAATTCAACTCCAATAATATAATATATTATCCTGAAAGGGGCCGTTCTGCATAATGAGTACTTTTACTTTTGGGGCTTTAAGTATATTTTGATGATAACACTTGTAACATTTTCAGTGTCTGACTTTTACTTGTAAAAGAGTATTTCTACACTGTGGTATTGCGTACGTCTTCCTCCACTGTTGAAACATGAAACTTAAGTTCTGTGACAAGAATCGGTGGTGCAGTTATACAGCATACGTTGAGTACAGAGACAATAATATGAAACTGACTACTACAGAATACTGTTCAAAACTTTACTTTCCCCTGCTACTACCATCCTGTACAGCTTAAAGCAGCAGTTATGTGAAGAACAGAGGTCTGCTTCATCTAAAACCTGATAGCGGAAGACCAGCTGATACAGATGCCAAGACAGATACAGTAGACTGCTCTCATTGCAAAACCTTGACATCACTAATATCCATATTATTAAGACTCTCCCGCGACATTTGCTAGCTGCAAGGTAAGTATAATGTATATTGACCTGAAGACCAGAATTGCCACTTGAAGTTACATTTGTTGCTGAACTCTTTATCATGCACCTTCAAGTCACAGTGAAGATAAATAGTCAACAAATGTATGTTATTTTGTTAACGCTGTATTTAGATTGTCCCCGTTTGATACCCAACAATCAGATGATAAAAGCAGATGTTGTATCTTCCAGATGATCTAGGTTTCTTGTCAGCATTAGACCATCCAAATAAAGTGCGACCACTGAGGGTAATAAAGAAAATTCTCACCATGGTTGTTTCAGTGATGGATCCGAAGCTGTTGATGAAGATGTTGCAGGTGACGTTGACGGGAGGACCTGACGGAAGCAGATTATCATCACACATCATAGTAACGCTGGTTCCTTAAATACCACTGATGATGTTTTCTGAGGAGAGCACATGAAGTATTGAAGCCGGTAAAGAGCAGAGCGTTCCGGCAAAATCACATCTGCTTATTCCTTCCATAATGTGCCACACTGTGTCACGATAAAGACATCCAAGATAACCAGCATGAAATTGTGTTGTCATTTCCAGTGTGCTCCTATTAGTGTAGTCCATCTGCCGACCACCAAAACTTTCAATAATTCAGTGGCTCATTTCCTGAGAGGCAATCATTTATTGATTCTCCTTTAGTTACATCAGTGTATTTATAGATAATCAGTTGGGATTTACCCACCGTGCTCTGACAAGGATGTGGAGCAAGTAGCTATGAAATATATATGAAATGCGACCCCTAGAGAAAAGTATGGAAGGAAGTATGTCAGAGAGAATCTGCTGGCTTCACTCACAGTGAGAGATCAAGATTGGACTGAAATAGGCCTGTTGGGTAACATACAAGGACAAATGCACATTTCTGACAAAAAAACAATCTAAAAGAGAAGTCTGTGTAAAAAATATCATAACCTAAGGGCTGTGGGTCAGCACAGAAACTAACAACACATGACATAAAAATCCCGGCTCCTGTGAAATCATCGTGGCCTGCAGCATCTCTCACTTCTGACGCATCTGTCAATGATTTGTGCTACTTCACTTCCCAGATTGTTATGCAAATTGAGCCACGCGCTTTCTCACACCAGAGTCCCTCCCACTGCACGCCACAGCATGTTACCTTTGAAGTTTGGTCTGATGCGAGCGTCATAGCCAGATGTGCGTCCCATCAGCTTGTCCAGAAAGTCAGATGGAGAGGGGGGCTTGGTTGGCCTGCTGGGGAGCTTCATCTCCTTACAGAGCACAGACCTGCCAGGTGACAGGACAACTGGATGTACTGAGATATCTATATTTACATATATATTTAAAATATATATATAAATATTTAAAAAAATATTATTTTAACTTAATATTCAATACCACCAAATTTTCCTTTAGGGAAAGTTAAAGTTGTCTAATTTGTACTAGAGATGTACAATATATATATAATTATAGCTGGAAGAGTGTTTCACTGGCTGGCATCAAATGCATTATGTCATTTGGAAATTGTCACATACCATTTAACAGTATTCAGATGAACTATGCTAAACTATTTTTTAAACATCATATCACAAGCTTTTTTTTTTCGTTTGGTCTGTTCTGTATAATCCTGCATCTTATCATTTTGAGCTGTTGTCTTTGAATTATAGATTGCAAAATATGTCATGCATGATTCTTCTCACTTTAAAAGAACAGTAATGTTGACATGCCTCTTCGTCAAAACACAACGACCATCTAATATCTTATGATCAAGAGTTATAGTCACTGTCAGATACTTTCAAATGCAGTAAATGCACTGTCAGACATGCATTTGCATTACAATGTCTACCCACACAGAAATGTACAGATTTCTCCTACTGATAAGTTCAGGAAGGTTGATTGCCTCTTACCTGTCTTGCAGGAAAATGACAGATGAAACCCACACCATACACAAGATGTGCAATAGCATTCTTAGTTAGTAGAAACAATAAATATAAGACCAATCAAGTGAAGAACTGAAAAAGAAAAGAAAAAAGCAGCAATGCAGAGAACTTGTTGTTGCTCTTCCAGCCAGGCTCTGTCTTCTGGACTCAGCTGAGCATCCCTCCCTCTCTGCAGGTGTAAAATACAGGAAGCTGCTGCTGCTGTATAATTCAAAATCCTAGTGAAGGGTTGTATTTTCTGCCCATGTTTGTGTGGATGACTTCAAGCTTTCTCTATTTTATGGCCATGTACATGTTCAAGGAATTACTGCAAGAATATTTAAAGAGACAGGACCATTTTCAAAGCAGAGTGGCCAACATTGCTCCTTATGACAGAACCAGATTAGCAGAAATTTTAATATAAATTATTTTTGCTGAAAGGTAAAACAGATACAGTAGATTAAAATACATTAAAAGATAAAAAATATTTTTAATAAGGTGTCATTTTACATTGGCAAATAATGAAAAACTATTGGATTTCAACAGCTCTCTGATGCCATAAATTAAGATGAATGCGTTTAAGTTGAGAACATTCACAAATATTTTAATAACACTCGATATCTTCCATTGTTTACTTTGTTTTTCATATTGTAGTGATAGGTGGTTGACAAGTATCACCAGTATATAACTTCCTATATAAAGAGATCTAATCTTTTTAATCAAGACTGAAATGTCTACAATTACAAGAACATAATATGTAATGTAAGCAAAAGGAAAATAGGATAATAAATTAATTCAAGTAACATGTCTCCGAGTGTCAGTACACATCCAGAGGTTGTTTATCTTTAGCAGAGCTGTCCAAAGTTTCTGGTCTAATTATGTCATCCTCAAATGGCCAGACAAATTCAGATATGGGTGTGGAAGCTCATGCTTATTCCTCCATACGGAGGGGGAGGCATTTAATCATGTAAAATTAATGTCAAAGAACGCAACGGAACGTTATGGCTGCACGCGTTTAGCTCACACTTGAAAGGCTGCTCTGGAGCCCACGGTGTCAAAGAGGATAAGAAATGTGTGAGAATACAAAGCATGAATGTCTTCCTAATAACAAGAAGCTCACAGTAGAAGAAAAAAAAAAAAAAAGTTTCTGCATGCTTGAACATTTTTACCTCAGGATAAGATAAGTAGGCCAAGCTTCATTTTAATGTTGTTTTTGCTGGAGCGCACACTGGCTCTACTTAATTTGATTTTACACATTGTAAAATGTACTTGTCAGGTGCCGTTTATACAAGTCTGTCTGTTCCCATTTAAACTAACAATAAGTGCTTTTAGCTGAAGTTAGACGTTTAGCATCACCTCGCTCAATTTAAAAAGTCTGATCGCTATAGTTCACATGTATGACCCAAGTGAACTTGCCAAGCGGTACACATTGATTAAAACACTTCAGGACAGATATGCTCAACCACACAGACTTTAACAACCATCACAGTTCAGAATGCAGTTCTTGTGCCATCAGTGCTATTATCTAGAAGGAGAAAATAATGGGATCACTCCAATTTAAAAATAGCTTTTATTGCAGCTTTTCTCATGACAAGCTGCTCTGATCACACAGAGGAAAACAATAATCCATGCTCAACATTTTCAGACTGGTGGGGAAAAGCAGACCAATGATCACATCTTCAACATGATTTAAAAAAACATGAGTATAGGTTTGGTGGAAGATGACACAGTGATTTCTCCTGAATAGAAAAACAAAAACAAAAATAGGTGACGCAGATACAAATTCCAAATATGAAAATATTTCAGCAACATGGCATGATTTACATTAATTCTCCCAGTTTGTAGGTGTGATCAGTTGTGTCTTCAAGAGTGTGGCCATGGCTTTCAAAGTTCAGTCTTAACATGAGGCGTGACTCCCCTCCCATAAGGAGCGTCCTCCATCTTAATCCTCATGGATGTTAAACAGCTTGGCCACTTCATTCAGATCTGCGTGTTCCTCTCCATCCTTAATAATCTACAAATAACACATAAACAATTTACAATAACCAAATCTATATTTAAATCCTTATTATGACAAAGCATTTTTCTTACAAAGTGACAGTGCTTACCTTCCTTGCGATGGGCATCCTGTTGAACACGTTCCACAGGATAATACCCACCACCACTTTGTCTCTCAGGTAGAAGATGACTCCTTTTCCATAGTCATCTTTGTGCTGCTCCACAGTGGGAGCAGGCGTTGAGGATGCCACTGGGCTAGTGGCCGTGTCCTCCGTTTCACTTTCTGAGCGGATCCCAGTTCCTGCAGTACATTTAAGAGTTAAGACTAAATCTGACCCTTGGTCCTCAAAGTTTATACTAAATGCGTTTTCCCACGTATAGTTTGTTAGCTCTGGTCTGAATCAGTTGATGTGTTGGTAGACTTGCAGCGTTTTCTCCTTGGTTTGGTTTGGTTTCACACAGAAAATCACTGCAAACCACGTGAGAACGTTCACTCAGCTTATTGGCGAGTGAACGTTCTCTTACAGAAGGTTCAGACCGAGACGACCACCAACCCCAGAGGGTCTCGGTGTGGTCATTTTGCTTTGCACCAGATTACTGTGTTCACACCTGCACAGACGAACCGCACTAACAGAAAAAACATAACAGGGTACGTTTTAACCGAAACAAAGAGGTTAGGTGTGAAAACGCTCTAAGACTACATAGTGTTTGCTCCTACCTGACTTCTCTGTAGCAGCTTTAGGTGTATCCTTGGCAGTGGCTTTTGCAAACACTCCTACTGTTGGCAGGCTGCTGTCAACAATCCCAATCGCCTCATAGCCTACATCAGGACCCAGGTCACTCCTGTGAGAAAACACATGAGATTGGAAAACATGTTGAGGGAATAATATGATTCAAAGCTCTCAGCGTAAGCATTCTCTCTGCATTGATTTCTTGACAGGACATTTCAGTGCTACATATGAAGAATTGCTTTATTTCCCCACACAATGATATTATGTGAATCTACAAACACTGTTGAGTAAGAGCTGTGTGTGGTACAAAAACACACACAAAAACAAACAGGGCACACACCCCCACTGCCACCTGATTGGTTTCAAGTTGGTTGATGACCTCAAGTAATGTCATAGCCAACTGACCTTGACAAATGACATGCTGTGGTCATTGTACACTAAACGTTGCATCCTTCAGAACCATCCAGATTTTTTGGGGATCTCTTGGCACCGTTAGTATGGCACCGCCAGCGACAGATTTACAGTACGAACATTTGCAGACTGAGATTTATCATTTAAAATGTTCTTGAAATAGTTAACAAAAAAATTGACAGTTCACATATTTAAACTGAAAGTCTTCAATGAGCAGTAAAAATGGAATATGGAAGGAAGGGTACTTTAGGGATGTTTGGAACAAGCTAAATATGAAAAAAAAAAAAATAGACTTAACAACCTTTAAATAGTTTACCTGTTTAATGCCCAGGAGGCATCACAACATTACGCTGGCATTCACAGACCTGCCAACCTTGAAGAAAGTCTTGGAGTACCATTTTGTCTTTGAGCGAACAAGTTTTTTTTAAATAATGGTCCAAGATGGTCAGCTACAGATAATGGAAAATTGTGTTCAACGATATAATTTGTGAACACCGGTCTCTGCAAATACATTAACATTGCTCTGAACATGAATAGGCTATCATTCTATGTCTAATTATTACCTGCTGATCCTTGATGACGGATGTCAATATCAGTATTACAGACTGTGCTGAATGCATGGTGGGGAAGTCTGGAGTAGCGCAGGCATGGCCATTCCTCCCCATAGCTTATTAGAAATTTGGGTGTGCACTCACCAATCGTACCAGCGTACTTTGATGTCACAATGCGTACCTGCTATGCAAAATGTGTAGGCAGGTCTGCATTCATAGAACTATCAACATATCTGACTACCACTACAAACCATGATAGTTTGACTAATGTCCCTGCATTTTTGTGAGACTGCAATGACCCATATTGTCAGCAGTGCATCATATTTCAGCAGCTGCTAAAAGCATGCAGTAACAGCATTCCTCTGTGCAGTGCAAGCCACACTCCACACTGTAGTTCAGTTTTTGGCTCTCACTGAATATCTGCTAGAGCCCCTTTGTGATCATATCAGTAATGTTTTTAAGAGAGTTAGTAAATTTATGATGGGCATAAAAATGTCTGGTTGAGTAACGCAGCTCTCTGGTGGAAACTCTTTCCTAATGTCCTCTAAAAGGCATTTAAATATTTCAGAACTTTGTGGTATTCAGGACTTCAAAGCAATCATGCATGTTCATCTGACTTCTAAAAAGGACTAAACCTGAGTCATTTGCAGGATTGTACATGCTGCCCCAGTGCCCGCTTAGTTAGTTAGATGTATTCAATGAACGTGGACCTGTATATTAAACATTTCAGATTGGATCTTGCTTTCTCAGATATTTTCCTTCGTTTCATAGCTTGCAGCCACAGCACTCATTTGCAAAACGCTTTGAATTTGTGACCCATGGAAACCTTGAATTAGCATCATCAGCAAGAAATAGGGAGTATGCTAATACTCACCAGAACATAGACTGATGCCAGTAGGGTTTGTTGGCTCCTGTCATGTTCTCTCCTGCTAGTCTTCCACTCACAACGGCGTGATCGTGGTGCTCCACTCGTCTGCGGCCAAGTCTGATGTCATAGAAACATGCAGCATCTCCTGCCTAAATGGAGACAGAAGGGACCGAGGATGTGTGGCATGGATCTGAATTTCTAACTATATTGCAGATATACAGTATACTATATCTACAGAGGTGCACTGTTTCTGGAGTATCACCTGAGTTTGCCTGAGGAGGGTGCTATAATACAAGAGAGGACTGGAAAGGTCAACAGCATACAACTCGACCCACTGTGTCAGTAACCTACAAAATTCAGCACAGTGTATTTAGTTTCTTTGATTTATTTAAATCCATTTATTTTAGTGCTTTTTACCAACTCTCATTAAAAGTGGGTGATAAAAAGAGTTGTTTAAATAAATACATGATTGTCCAATTGAAAACGGGTGAGTCGCACCACTACATGACTCCAGCTTTTGAAAGGACATTAGATTGACAGCAAAATTGCTACCACAACTAGTGAGCAGTTTCACTAATTTAAGTATTCATGATCATGATCTTGTTGACTGCCATTATTGGAATGCTTCAGCTACCTTATGAACATTAACTTACCACCCAAATATTGGATCTAGCTTGCAGCTCTGCATTGACCCGATAGCCACCAAAGTCAGCATCAACCTCCAGACCTGCTGACTTGGCAAGGTCAACATTGGGCTCCAGGCCGACAGCTGCAACAATGTGATTGGTTTTCACCTACAAGGCAAAGCACGAGGTAATCAGTAACTAATAAGTCTTTCCATGAATTACACTGAACTGAAAAGCCTGGACCTACCAATCGGCCGTCCTTCAGTTGGATTTCTAACTTATCATCTTTGCAGGTCACAGACTTCACCAAAGCTTCTGAGATGACTTTTACACCCTCTAGAAAACCAAAGGGAGAATATTTATTAAAAAAAAAGCAAAAACCAAGGAGATAAAAAACTGAAACTGTCTTGTTCTTAGGGTGAACTAGATATGAAAGTTCAGACATGCTAGCGTACAAACTGGACATTAACCTCTCTTGACTTTTTCTGTTGTCCAGTTGCTCAGATACTCAGGCAGCACCTTTCCCATGTTGCCCTTCTCAGGGTACATCTGTATCACCTCCAGGTCAGACTCATTTGCTGGAAGAAACAAAAAAATAAATAAGTAAAAAAGGAGAAAGGATGAGCGATCCAACAACCATTCAGAACAAATTAATTCTCTTAATCATCATTCTTATTATCTATTCTGTCATCTTCTCATCTCATTGGGTAACCTTACATCTTCTGCCAAGGGCACAGGCCAGCTCGCTGCCCAAGAAGCCACCTCCAATGATTGTGATGGACTTGATGCTTCTGGCAACCTTGTCCAATGATTTGAAGTCCTCGATCTGTTGAGGAGAGCAAAATGTTCATCAGATATATTCTCTTTATTGGGGTAGGTGTATGTCACACAGTTACTCTAAACACATTAACGTGGCCTTATTCGAGTGTGTTAACATGTCTTTGCACCTATGAAGGCACTGTAATGATTCATATTCAAGAAAACCTATTTAAAATGTAACATCATAAGAAACCGTGAACAAACAAAAGTAAAAGTTGCACACACTGAAGCCCCCTTAAAACCACTGGAGTTACTGAGCAATGTGCGGCTTCATTGCCTGCTGTTTTTGGTCACAGACATTATTTTATATCTCATTAAATATAAGTATGATATTAGGTATTAGAATGAAGTTATACTTGTTCTGTATTTTTTTTTTGAGACAAAACTAAGTATATAGTATTTTGCTCACTTCCAGAGTATTTCCAGAGTATATCCAACACTTCCAATAACCTATTCAGAGTCATAAATATTTCCATCATGTCATACCTTTAGTATTACTCCCACAGCCTAAGTATGACACTTTTTAGGAACTTTGTATCAGCAGCCAGATATTCCCACACTGAAACTAAACCATCACCCCCTTGTGGCTAAACACTGACCTTGCGGAACAAAGTTGTCTTCTTCATCACCTCCTCTTCTGCTCTTTCGATGACCTGCAGATTTCTTGGCACACCACCTGAAGAGAGCAGTTCACATGAGCCTCCAGCAGGTTTAAGCCACATGCGGTAATAAATGCATTTTAAAGTGGCTCACCTGTAGCAATCAAACACTTGTCATATGAAATCTCCGTGTCATCGTCCAGTTTGACTTTATTTCCTCTCACATCCATGTGGACCACCTAAAATGGATTCAATCATGCATTTGTTGTCAAAAATCTCATTCAGTATAGTAAAAACGTTCATCTGCACCTGCAACTGAAAGTCCTCTCTTCTTGTATGAATAATTTACCATCATGTAATTATATAATAATTATGCACACTGTACTGTCTGACTGTTAAAGGAAAACAAATACAAACCAACCTTTTTGCCAGTGAGAACAGCCACTCCTCCATTTTCTGCACTATCCAATTGCTCTGGATTAATGTAGAATGACGCTGGCTGGAAGTAGATACTGGCAAATAAAGACAAAAGGTATTTAAGTCTTTGAAAAAATTTAAAGCACAGGGAAATGGTGCAAGTTCTGTTTTCAACAGAATCAACAGTGGTTTGCTGTGAATTCTGTAAAAAGGGGAAGTCATAGTAAGTGTATCACTATTAACAAGAACAGTGATGTCCACCTAAACAGAAAAGGTGTCACCAACAGAAACTCTAATTTTGTAATGAAAGCAAAGAGACGTCACAGGACAACACAGTCTGACAACACTGTCTCTCACAGCAGAGAGACAGACAGAACAATCAGACAGACAGGTTGTAAAAAGGCACAGATAAACAGAAAGAATTCAAGGCAATACAGTTGAATAAACCAAAAGTAACACACCTTCTTTCCTTTCCGTTCCACTGTTTGAAACGCAGTGTTTCCGTCACACTGGGGTCGTCAGAGAACCACAACTCCTTAGAAAGAGGTGGTCTCATGTACGGAAGGTCTGGCTCATCAGTCACAATCAATACCTGGTAGCAAACATTTTAAAAAGTCATTAATATGGGTAGTGTCACAAATAAGGTAGATGAGGAAAACACAATTTTAACTGAGAAACTCAATTACACGAGGTGGGTAATGAACTGAATTCTGAGCTTGTTTTTTTTTTTGTGGAAACAGAGGTCTGACTGACCTTGGCACCGGGGTCTCTGGCTCGAATAGACCGGGCAGCAGCGAAAGAGGCCGTACCTCCTCCAATAAGGAGGTAGGGGGCGTGTGAGGGGAACTTGAGGGAGGCTGGTGTGGAGTCCGCTCCTGGAGTTTGCGTGAGAGAGCGACAGTAAGCATGAGAGAGAGTGTGGAAGAGAGAGAGAGCAAGCGAGAGAGAGAAAGGCAAAAAGCAGGAGAGAGAGAGAGACACATTAGTGCATCATCTTGGAGGCTCATCAGTACCCATGACTAACACAAATACACCTGAGGGGAGTAAATGGAAAAATAAGGTGAGATTAACCTTTATCGCCAAAAGAACCCAAACCATGTGAAAAAGACATGAACAGGCAGGGAGGCTAGATGTAATGAGAAAAAATGTTTAAAATATAAATAGGAGAAGAGATGTTTGAGATTAACATTATCAAAATGGGAAAAAGATTATCAGTGTTGTGACTCCCCGCCTCCCAGCTCCAACAAAGGCTGAACTATGGTCTTACCACTCTCTACCACAACTTCAGGCTGAGGCTCAGGTCGCTCTGCTGCGGGGCTTTCTGCTGCTGTAGGTTCTGTTAGTATAACCGGAGCATTAACCAGTCAAAACATAATAAACGCTCAAATGTGGTAAACGTCACAAATCACTGGTTCCATGCGCAGGTCTGACTGTGTGTTTAACAGCTTTCTTCTGCACTAACCTGACTTCACCCGTTGGTGTCGCCATTTCTGTCACATAGGTTCTCTTTAAAGTATAGTGTGTGTACACAATGTAATCGAGCAATTGTAATAGTACACATATTTTCGCTTCTTTTCCATTTATGTTCTGGTTCAAACGTATTGTTGTAACAGGAGGCACATGTTAGGCATGCATGTAGGGGTATAAAAAAAAAAAAAGTATGCAGACAACCTGGGGGCAGTTCTGCTGTTTCACTGGGGGCAGCTACTTCATCTACAGGGGCTGGAGGGCTTGGCTCCTCTGGTGATGGAGCAGCTTGAGGCTCTGGCTCAGGGATGGCTGAGAGAGACATGAACAGAATTATCAAAAATTAGCTATGAAATTATGAACTTGGACTGAGATTCAACAGCATTTCTTTTGTGTTATGTAACAGTCAGATGGTTCATTAATCAGAAAGAGAACAGGGTTAAAAGCAAGTCATTTTCATTAAGCCACCACCCAATTAAATACAGTTTTAACCATTGCTTAGAAGTATGCAGTTTGTTTTGCACTCTGAAGATCTGTTGTTTACATAAAACTAAAGAGGAAACTAAACCGGCTGTGGCTCAGGAGGTAGAGCGGGTTGTCCATTAATCCCAGGATCGAAGTGTCCTTGGGCAAGACACTGAACCCTAAGTTGCTCTCGATGGAGGCCAGCACCTTTAGTGGCAGCTACGACACCATCAGAACATGAATGTGTGTGAAGTGAAGTACATTTACCATTTAAAATGTGCACTGCAGAGTCAGCTGATTCCAAGCCTACTCTTACACCACATAACCTTTACAATAACCACCAAATAAATCTTTCAGTCAAAAGAGCACAAAGACACAGCAAATAAAGCACTGTTCTTAAGATGTCTGTAGCATATGCACAAAATATCATGGTTAGCTTTTACTACCCATTAGATTATTAACAGAGGTGGAGTTTGATCTATAAATGTTAAGATAAAATTTTACTCAGAAATGAAAGAGAACTCACTCACCCTCTGTCTCAGTGGCTTCCACAGCTATAACAAATAAAATAAAATGGTCAGAACAGTAAAATTCATAATTGATCATGCAGTTCATTAAAAAGGTATTACACTGGAATGCTCTGTCTCTGATAGGAGTATCTTTAGACTTATTTGTGGAATTAAGTAAACAGTCAAAGTGTATCACTAAAATAATCAAAAGATTGCACACCAGGAGGCTCTGACTGAATGGCTGTGGCAGCTTTATGTGGTCTGGATGAAATTTCATTAATACGCTCCTGATATCGTTGTTGGTCTCCCTTGATGGTTTGGTATGCCTGTGAAAACAAACATAGTTCTTTATGTACTCACACGTAGTACACCTATTACACTGTGAAACAGCCCCGATTCTGCCAATCGCATCCTGTGATGGTCAGTTTTCAAACATGAACATTTGCAAGCAGGCAGGGCAGGACCTTCTGGATGAAACCCAGCAAACTAACACGTGATGCACTGAACACCACAAACATTGCTTATTTCCAACTGATCACTTGTGATTTCCAGTGCCAGACAGACAGACAAAGCTAACTCACATATATTCCACCACCAATGCAGGCGGCTCCAAACAGAAGGATGTACAGCTGGTTTTGCCCACCTCCCCCTGTAGGCCCGGTGGACATGTGAGCCACGGGTGCACCTGCTGGTATTCTGCCATTGGTTAACCCTGGAAACAATTTGACACACAACAAAATCTTAGATTGGTCAAAATTGCATAAATTTCAGTCCAACTGCTTTGACAGTGCTCACAAAACCAATCCAAACATTCATTTTTTTTAATAATCTATCTTTTTCCTATATGTTGGAGAAATTGGTGCATGGCTGGCTCCAATCTTTGTGTCGACCAGGCATCAGGTTGGAGCTGTCTGACTGACAATGCCACGTAATTAAATTATATGTAAATTGCTCAATCAATAACATCTCACGTTGCTTTTTGGCTGGACACTGACGACGATGGCGCGAGGCGTCACAAGCGTCACACTGCATGTTCCACCATCTTTTCTATAGTTTCTAACACGTGAAATGGTGTACACGGAAATCGCCTGCATAAAACACAACAATACAGCCGAGACAGCAGCTGATCAGTCAGGCTGCCAAGCTGCACACCGTGAAGGTGACAGCTACACTATTGTGACAGCTAAAGGAACGGAGTTGCTAGCTTGGTGAAAATGTGAAATATACAGACAAGCAACTAAGCGACTGCTGAATGAGGCAGATAAAACAAATATTCATTTTTTTGTTGCTGGCTGCATGAGATGCTTGCAGAACGTGCCTGTGATGTTTACAATGAAAACACGTCTTATTACGAGATCTGCAATGTAAGCATGTTGTGCTGATATGCAAGCTAATCTTACACCTCTGCATTTCAGCATGGGTTTTGACTTGAAATTCCCAAAATGAAGGGCACATTTTGGTGCCAAGTATGCACAAGAATCCTTGAGTGCGTTAACTAAGTTAATTAAAGAAACGCACACACACAATCTGAGTTGGGTTTAGAGAGGCTTGAATCTTCATCATGATCAACCTCTCCCATGAACTACTTTCCTCTAATAACTCCCCGCTTCTCCATCATTGTACATTCAAGCCAACTAAAGGGGCACAGAAGGACTCTGTTGTACTGATCCTTTTAGGGTCACCTTTTAGGGTCCTTTTAGGCTGAAACCTTTAGTGATCCCAGTCAAAGTGGGCCTATGTAAACATGAAGGGTTACAGGACACGTTGCAACACCTGTAATAACCACACTGCAAATAAGGGCTGAATCCAAGCGTGTCAAAAACACGTGTGACAGCGACACTTCATCCTATATTCACCAGCGTTGCTTTCTTGCGGGCTTCAGGCCAGGAGCTACAGTGAAGTGCCATATTGTTTAAGTTAGCGAAAGGTCATCGACTTCTGCATTTTACCATGTTCCATCCCGTTAACATTAGCTTCAGCAGCCAAACTAATGTCAGAACGCTACTAGACGTTAGCCCGCCGACGCGGTGCACTGTCACGCTGCTAGCAGCGAGTGTTTGAACTGAGGCCGGCTAACAGGGAGGCGGCGCGTTAGCGTAACGTTACTGTAACGAGTTACTCGACTCACCTGCTCTCCTCGCATTCTGCCGGCACACGGTTGACGAGGCTCTAGCGAGAGGCGCAAGCTTTTTCCACACATTTCTACATTTCAGCATTGTGGCTCCGCTGCGCCGTAACGGGCCCCCAGTTCACTAGCCGACTGGTCGGACGGCAACACTGGCTAATTACCGTTAATCAGGCGCTACAGCCCGCGCACACTAACAGCTAGCAGCACCGCGACACACGCCAAGGCCAGAGACAGGTCATACGTTCCAGGGGGCTCATGGGTAATTGTAAAGACTCTTTGAACGCGTAAGATTGGTCACCGGTAGAAAGCGAAGTAGGATAACGCCTTTGGGAGAAAGATGGCGTCGGCCGCTACGTCAGAGGCTTAAAGTCCCAAACGACTGGACACTTGTTTATTTTGGGGAGATTATTTTGGCGCTATGGTGGATCAGAGCGTTTTTGTCGTCCTACAGTCAACAGCCACATAACTGACGTTTAATGTAAATTCAGATGTAAGCCCTGTATGAACTGCTGTTACACCGAGTGGCAGCTGTTTAATCTCTTTCCGCCGAGACTCTTTGGTAACTGCCGTAAATCCGTTTCTTGTTCTTGACATTTTTCTACAGATCCACTGCAGCCACAGTGGACTGCTGCCCTCCACACTTTATTTAGCATTGAGTAACTTGGGTTAAGAAACGTTTTCCGGGCAGTTTGACTAGTGCAGAAGCGGAGATAAAAGACAGAAGAATAGTCACACGAGGTTGTTTGAATAAACTATTCATCTAAAACACATCACAACATAATAATATCTAAAATATAATACGGACAATAAAAGTCATCATTATTTAATGTCCATGGATTTATTCATAATTAAGACTATTAATGAATTCCACTGTACTGTTATGTAAATGTTTCGCTAATGTATGTGTGGGTGTAATGTAAGTTATGTACACAAATCTTAATTTGATTTTCAATGAGTCATGATTTATGAATATGAAATTTGCCCAGTGATATAGACTCGACAACATCATCAACGTGAGCATTATGTCGCCCTCTGGTGGTTGCTCAAGACATTTGAAAAGATATGCGATTGTGTCTGTTTAGAATGCAAATTTTGGACATAAACGTGGTCTGTGTTTATTGAAAATCGTTCATATTAACGCAGTAGAATTGTCATGATAGGAAATAATTGTCATTCCACACAGTGAGGATTTGTGTACTTCCCTTCAGAGAAGAAATCTGAAATGGTGATAATGAGATGTGGTTGATTGGTGGCATGTCATTGCTTTTACTGGCAAGAGAAGTTAAAAAGTGAACTTCTCTTACCGGATGACAGGTAATTTCATGCCAAACAAGCCATTGTGTTGCTTTGATGTTGCTTGTTGTGTATTTCATTAGTGTGTGTGTCCAATGTCTATTTAATTTATTTGATCAAGTGACTGATAATGGTCTTAAAGTTAGAATATTTGATAGAAATTAGGGGCCTGCCTAATCTGAATATAGCTATACCCTCCACTGCTACTACCAACAATAGTATGTAATAGTGTGACTATTACTTGCACTGCCACTACTGTTACTAATACTTTTACTAGCACTACCATTACAACGCCCCTATTTGATGCAATTTGTTTAGAAGTATATAGCATGGACCAATTCCACATACCACAAAATTTATAGCCTAAACTAGTCTGCAATGCCCGGTTCTAGATGGGCATTTATACAAATACATAAAAATCAATAAGAATATACAACTACCATAAAATTACTATACAACTCAATGACAAGCACTATCATTCATGACTACATGATTGATCCCTCTTTTGAGTTTTAATAATGAATTCAACATATTGATCTCCCAAGCAGAGGAGGAGGATTTACCAAAGGGCATCTCACAGTTCTTCATATGCATCCTGAGTTACTGAGCCAGAAAACCTGAGAGGTACCAACATGTCACTGAGCACCTTAGGGGTCTTGTTTTGGTCATTTAGGCTTTTATGGATAAGTTTAAAATTTGCAAATTGAATGAAATGATCCCAAATCTGGCCGTGCTGGGATATTATCAGTTTCCTGTGCAGAATTCTGATTGCATGGTTGTATATAATCTTAAGAATCTTGATTGTAGTAGAAGCTGCTTGTGACTAAGAAGTTATGTGATAGATCAAATGTGAAAAGATCGTGGAATGTATAAAACCCGCAGCATAATATGGCAAGCCGTCGCCAAAGAGTTTAAATGTATGTAAGTTTGCTTTTACAACCTTTCTTACCATTTTAACGTGTTTCTCAGGTTTAAAGTGGGAATCCAACATAAGACCAAGATATCTGACTTTCAGTTCATCGTCCATTAATGTGTAAAAAAGGGGCTGCAGCTCCATGTTTTCATCAGTTATCCGCAGTTAAAACCACTTCTGGTTTCTGTAGAATTCAGATACCACATGGCACAAACAAACAAATTAATAGCATTACAATTGCATGCTGTGACCCAGTTTATCACATTAAACACGAACCTCAAGATAAGATCTTTTGATAACATGTGACGCAGCCGCTGCACGTTTACGGTCAGGTCAACTCAATCCTCAAATCTGTCAAACATCATCATGTGTAGTATTTTCCTCCTTTATCGCCCCCACAGACCAACTGCTCCATCCACTTGCCCCGAGCACTTGAGAAAACAAACACATAATTCTCTCTCTCTCTCTCTCTCTTTCCCCTTCTCTCTCTCTCTCTCTCTCTCTCTCTCTCTCTCTCTCTCTGTCAGTGTGATCAATTTCTTGACTTCCTCCTTTTTGGAGTGGCTAGGCTGAATACCAGAACACAGGATATTCTTCGCAGTGCTCTCAGTTTCACAGCAGCAGCAGCAGCCGCAGCAGCAGCCGTGAGGACGACACGCTCTGCAGTCAAGATGAGTGCTGGGGATGTGGTCTGCACCGGCTGGCTCATTAAATCCCCACCGGAGAAGAAACTAAAGAGATTTGTGAGTAGGAGCACACGCTTGTTTATGCCCGTGCCAGCAGTAGGAATGTCAGGTTGTGCTATTGAGCCTTGTGCTTGTGTGTGTGTGTGTGTGTGTTACTGTGTGGAATGATGATTTAGAAACATACTGTGGGTGTAGTATGACGTGGTTAAACTGAGCTGTAATTCAGTCTCCTTTATATCGTCTTCCTTATTTCTATAGTAATGCTTTACTTTTGTGTTTTGGCTTGTGGAGGCACTCTGTAGTTATAACAACAAGGTATTATGACAATGATAATAATGTCACAAACTGCAGCTGTGCTACAGGCAGACACAGTCGTTACTCCTACAGCAAGTACATGTAATTGCTTACATGAGCAGCATACAGCCTTGTCTGTTTTGTGGTTGTTGGGGGTCATGTGATGATGTTGGGCTGGCCACTCACTCTGCTCCGTGTGCATGTGTTTGTGCCTTGTGAAACATGGGAAGTAATGTCAGAGGCAGTCAGACACTTCAGACTTAAGTGACAAACAGAAATAGTCCAGCTTCATGATGGCTGTTTGCACTTCCTCTGTACAAATGGAGGAGGAGGAGGGACGTTTGTCAGTGCATGGAAAGGGTGGGTGGAGGTGAGCGTGTGCGTTGAAGGGGTTTGGGGCGGGAAATAGAAACTTATTTTAGCACGCTATGCAAATCCTGTTAATGCCAGGCAAACTAAGTAAATACATGTTTTTCAGGCTGTTGTAGCAATGGGCACGCTATCTGCCTCAGTATTCAAATGTCATGTACAGGCACATAACACTATGAAATTTTTTATTATCTTGGTCACATTTATCTTGTTCTATGGTGTTAGCAAATGAAATTTAAATCTTCAAACAGCAATAAAGCACACTTCAGCGCTGTGGTGGTGTTTGTGTAGTTGCTGAATTTGGCTGCAGCTCCTTGGTCAAACTTTGACACCTTGTTCAGAAACTGAAGTATCAGTCACACCTAATCCCTTCTGACGTGGAAGATCTGTTGTCTCATTTTCTGTCAACACTGCATTTCCCCTTTCAGGCTTCATAATCGTGCATTTAACAGTTGTCTGCTGTGTCCAGTCCACTACAGTGTGTGGTGAAGCGGGCCCGTACTCACAAGTGCTTTTATTTCTTGATATATCAGTTATTGTCATATCTCTTGAAGGTAATAGGAATATTACTTGTTGTACATTCCACAGTGTGTTGTTACTCTTTCTATAGTGTTTGTTGGCTGTTTATATGTTTAGTTGATACTTTTAAGGACATTTATTATATATTATAAAAGCTCTCTGTCACTGATTTCTAGAGAATTTTATAAAAAGTCTAATTTCCACTTCCCAAGGTCACAGGAAAAGGAAAATATTGAAAGAGAAACTCTTGCAAATCTTATAAATGTAATTAATTAAATACTATATATAGGCATCTGATATCTCATACTAAGCATTGTTGATGCTATACTTTTAAGACATTTTTAGAATGGATATTAGCAACCTCTTAACTTGCACATGCATAGGCCTTTTTTACAGAAAACATTTTGACATGTCCCAGCAGGAAATGCCCAGGTGTAAATAATGATATGAATGATGGCTGAATTCCATTTAGCTGCTTCAGTTTCAGTGTCCGGGTATTGTGCCTGCTGGCTCACTGCCACACTGTCATGGCTCACCGGGACACTTAGAAGAACAGAAGTTATATACCGTATAGTTATTATTAGAAGAACAGAAGTTAGATATAGTTATTAATAGTAACACCTGCACTTTTATGACAAGTGAAAATGTCTGCCGTGAAAAAGGCCTATTAACTTTTAGAGTGTAAATGTTTGTAGCGTAAATGTCCACGCCAGCTTGAGCGTGAATGTTCATTCTTGACCATGGGAATTTTTGACCAAATGAAAACTAAAAAATCTTAACTCAAGGTCCATTCACTGGCATTTTCAAGAGATTTGAACCGTATCTCGTGGTCTTCCTCGGTGGATTACGTTTGCTCAGTTGTCACCATCACTGTCCTCCTGTGTTCATGTGACCAAAGTTCTATACTTAGGTTACATAATGTTAAGTAAGCAAACTCCATCTGCTGAGCAAGACCATGATATGTGATTGAAAGATCTGGATAAAACTAGCAAGGGAACAATGAGTTAAGATTTTATGTAATTGTTTTTGCCAGACCCTGTTGGTGTGGGAAAATATACAGAAAATATATAGCCTGCAGATAACAGAAAGAAAAGATTGGTAGTCCACATCAATGAAAACAGTAAAACCTCTTTATTTTCTTTCTGTTTTTCTGAGAGAGCAGAATAATAAATAAAAAAACATGCATAAGCGTTTACATTCACCATCTACCTCTATTAAATGCACCTGGGTTACAGAACAACTCATTTTTCAGAGCAGAAACTTACATTCAAAACCTCTATAGGACCAAGCTGCGCTCTGCCTAGTTACGGTTTCCTCTTAAATGTGACAATTTTACTGAGAGACAAAAAACGTGTTTTAAGTTTTCACACCATAAAAATATCTAGAAAGGCTCTGTCCCAACAATGCATGAAAAGCCACAAAACCAAGTGTGAAAATGATGTCTATACAGCCAGAATCACATGAAATCTGACTCCTACACGACTTGCATACTCTGTGCAGTGAGGGCTTAGGTGTAACATACAAGTAGATCTTAGCTATGAGAGCTTCAAGACCTACAATTACCTGTTAACAGTTTCAGTATTAAGTTTTCAGTAAGACCTCAGTAAAAAGCAGTGACCAAGTACTGTATAAATATCTCTTTCGTTGTATTAGACATTTTCTGCTAAATACAGTGAACTTCCTCTTCTCTGTACTTCTGGGAAATTTGAGTTGAGGTTCCGCTTACTGACCATATCAAAAGCAAAAAAATCTCGTTAAAGCTGCACAGTTAGCTGTTGTGAGCAGGAGCTGCAATCTAATTTCCCTGTCTGGTCATGACTAATAAAATGGTTGGTGGGGGTGGGGGGAGACCTTACCGTTAGAATTATGCAGTACTGTGAGCAATATTAAAATATTACATTTAAAAGTAACCGATGAACTGTTTGTCCCTTTCTCCTGCAGGCGTGGAGGAAACGCTGGTTTGTGCTTCGAAGAGGTCGCATGAGCGGCAATCCAGATGTGCTGGAGTACTATCAAAGTAAGAACTCCAAAAAGCCAATCCGCACCATCGACCTGAAAGAGTGTGAGGTCCAAATGCTGAACGGGCAGCTCAGGATAAAGCGAGACTTCCATGGGAAGCACCTCTTTGTAGTGAAGACCTCATCTCGCATTTTTTACCTGGTGGCCAAAACTGAGGAGGAGATGAACAGCTGGATCAGTAGCATCAGTCAAATTTGCCAGTTTGGGAGCCTGGAGGATGCAGGTAAATACACAGAAGGGTTTCATTCTATTCAGTTTGCAATGTGGACATGTTAAAGCTGCACATGGGAAGATTTTTATTTCTAAAATATTGTGGTGTAAAACAGGTCATCCCATACGTGCAACTCAGTAGATTGACCCTGCTGCTCCAGGAGAAATTGGTGTCACTCGTCCCCACACAGGAAGTGAGAAACTGAAAATCAAACTTTAAAACAAGGTCAAAACAAACTCATTTCACCCGGTGTGGTTTTTGCTATTCGCTTCACAGAAGAGTCTGGGTTCAAACATAAAGGTGCGGTTTACTGACGACTCATGTCATTATTCGGTATTAAAGTCCTCAAATTTCAAATTGTTATATTGTGCTGTGAAAACGTCCAAAGCTTTAACTGAGAAACTGTGTATATCTGCTGTACCCACGGGTGTGTCTATTACTACAAACTGTGCAAACCTGAAGTACTTCATTGACATTTTTAGTTCCCAAAGATTCTGAAGGAAGCAGATTCAGGAATCATTTATAAAATGGGAAATGGGAAGGTTTCAGGGGAGGACCAAGGCTTGAAGAAATAAATTGTCATCTATCTGAATGATCCATGCTTGTGGCAACAGTGACATTGCATTAGCTGAAAAGCCTGAACCTTTTCTAACATGGTGCGCTTGCACAGAGCTGTGGTCTTTTCAGGCTAATATATAGATTTCCCTATAACTGAGCAAGTAACCCACACACAGTCTCACGTCATTGTGGTTAAAACCATTTGATACAAATCATATCTAGTCTTCTTTCTACAGCAGCATGCAGCAACAACAAGTGAATGTTGCATTCTTTTAAGCTACAGCTCTTCACACAACTCTTTTAGATGAGTGGTCCAGTCAAGCAATGGTTTAACAACGTGACCTCACATTTGACATCAACAACAACAGTTCAAAATGGGGTAGTTGCTGCTTGCCTGTCATGCAGCCTAATGTTGCAGCTGTATTAGAGGAGATAGCAGCAGGTCAGCAGGAGGCCAGAGAGCTGAGGCCACATTCAAATGAACAGATCAATAATGAGATTTTGTGGGCTTTTGGGATGCACAGAATTAAATATCGTTATATATCATATCAAGTGCTGCTTTAATTGGCCTGTCACCACTGTATTCTTATTGTGTTGACTTCTTTTGCAAACATGTGATCACACTATGATCTACACGTCTGTTAGAACGCTGTCATCTGTGTGAAGGGAGATAGAGCAATGGCACAAAGCTGCTGATGTACTGCCCTGCATGTTACCCTAAATCACACTTTGCTCTCAGAAAAACACATGCAAGTTGTCGAATGCCAAATTATAATCCACACGCTGAACACTGTGATGCAGGTTGTTGCTGCACCTCAAAACTTTTGCAAAGGACTATAAGAGCTTGTTCTGCACCCACAAGAGAATACAAACGTCTATTAAGGGTAGCAAATGGATTTTTCGTTTCCCCCCACATGGTTCTGCAGGGACAGCCTTGACTCAGTGGCCTTGAGTGAAGTGGAATGAAACAAATTTCTGAACGAGGGCCAATCTGACTAAAAGATTGAGGAATATATAAACAAAAGAGGGAGCAGGGCTCACATGTGTCTACTTTCAAGGTGCCTGCAAAAAAGAGAAAGAAAAGAAAATCCTTTTTCAAATTCACCTGCTCCGTTTACTGTGTGTTGTAAATGTGAGCGCAAGGCCGGGAAAAACCTGTGTGTGTTCTGTATGTTTTGCATGCTTTAGTGTGTAACATTTGGTGCAGCATGGCGGCAGTGTCTTTAGCGCTCTTTGGCGGTGGTAACGTTTCAGAAACTACATGCTTGTTCTCAACAGAGAGCTCAGAAGAAGGCTTTCCTCACACCCCCACCTCCCTGCAGCCGTCACCTGACAGCTCTGAGCGAGCGTCTGTATCAAGCCAACAAGATTCCATTCATCCACTGGACTACCTCTTTCTCTCTCAGTGTGAGACGGGGAGTGTAAGCACTATTAGGTATGTGTGGGATCTGTACAACCTTTGACACAAGACGAACTGGTGGCAATAGTTCATGTTTAACAAATACAATGTTTTCATTCTTTCCCCATGTTTGTAGACATGACAGCTTTTCAAACTCTGAGATCTCTCTGGAGCAGAAGTCATCAGACGATGCTGCCAAGGACATTGTCCCCTCGCCTCTTTACAACGATTCATCTTCATCCTCCATCTTTTATGCTAGCCCCAGTCCATCTCTGTTCCCCCACGGAAGGTTGACTAATCCTCCTTTCAGCGCTCCATGCACCTCCATGGCCTTACCGTCATCCTCTTCCTCTCCACTACGTCACTGTGCCACAAGTGTCTTCCAGTTTGACAAACCTTATTCTCCTGCTTCGTTTGAGGCAACGGGTGACAGACAAACACCTCCTCCGCTGCCACCCAAGCCTAATCACCTGTCAGAGCAGCTAAGTGATGAAGGAGCTCACAGGCCGAGGGCGATGATTGCACGCCATTTCTCAAGCCACACTGCATTATTACCCCGGAGGACCTCTTTGTCAAGCCTGGACCAGTTCAGAATACGTATGTACTCAATAGGAAAGAAGTCTCGCAGTATGCATAATACTAAAACTGAGAAGCTAAAACTAAATTAACCATAATCCTGGTGCTATTATGATGGGGCAGCATACGGATTAATGTTGAAAATAGCTAATTGTAAGGGTAAACCAATGTCATTTTTCAATAATATATCTTTTTTTTTTAGGAGATGCTGATAGCAGATTGCTGAGGAACAGGAGGCAGAGTCTTAATCTGGTAAGAGAATGAGCAGCAGCTGAAAAAGAAAAAGACATTTTGACATTTGAAATTTGATTTTTGTTCTTGCCTAGAGTTAGATGAAAAGATGTGTCATAAGTATGAAACTATAGTTATCAGCCGTTTAACTTAGTTTAACACAATGATGGAAAACAGTCTTCATCTGTTTAATCTGTACTACAGGCACAGTAATTTACTGGGGTTTCTGCTGGAGCTAATGCTTCAGCTGGGAGTCTTTGCTGGTTGCCAGGGCGACCTCATGGTGACGGCAAGACTCCAGGAAGTCACTGTACCTGGCCAAGAAATAGTCCGGCACATGAGGGCACATAACCCCCCATGACTTGTCCTTTTCACGCTTTTGTTTATGTACAGGTTAAACATGAGACAGAACGTGTTAATTGGTGAGATTTAGAGGTGCTGGTATGCAGATTTTGTTACCGTTAGATTCAGACATGCTGTTTCCCCCTGCTTCCAATTTTTGGACCATGCTAAGCTAACTTCATATTTACAGTATAGACATCAGAGTGGTATCGATCGTCTTCACCAACTCTGTTGAATTATTCCTTTAAAGCCCCTGTAGGGTTTGAAAATTTACAACTTTAGAGCCCCATAGGGTATTATAATTTTCCTACAAATAAAAATATATGCAATCAGAATAATTTGAAAGATGCTAAAAGCACATAACAATTCTCCACACAGTGGCTTTGACAAATGTTCCAGGTTCCAAAATAACTATACAGTGCACTTGTCTGATCTCATGATGCTTTGTCTTTCAACAGCCTTGTTTAAATACCACACGAGTTCAAAGCTACCAGGATGAGTCATATGTCCCCATGACTTCCCCTTCTCCCTCTGTTGCCATCGGTGAATGTGATGGTTACATCCCCATGAGCCCCAGGACATTCAGTTTCCTCAATACAAACTGCAGTGTCGAGTCCTCCACAACCCTCAGCCCACTAATGTGTAAACCTGGAGATGTCGCGCCACCTCCAATTCACCGGCATCTCAAGCCTCGCTTAAGGAGAGGTGAGAGTTATAACAGCCCTGATTGGTTCTTGTCCAATATTGTATTAGTATTGTATTTAATATGTGGTCTTTGTTAAGATATTGTATTAGTATTGGATTTAATATGTGGTCTTTGTTAAGCTTTAAACAGAGTTTACATATACAATGATTAACAATAATGACAGTTGTGTTCCGCATCGCTTTGCTAATGAACTGTCAGTACAGGATTCATGCAGATGCACAGACTGTCTTTACTGTGCGTCACTGTTTGAAAGGTGGCCTCTCCGTGGCACATTAGAGAATTACAAGCAATCAAATATCTTTGTCCTTTCTTGGTTCGCAGCTCGACCACCACCTCTTGACTTGAGAGGCCTCTCTACAATCACAGAATGCCCCACACACATTCCTTTGAGCAGAGCATTGACAGAATCGTGGTGAGAGGGGAAAAAAAGTCTCTTTAAGTCTTTCCTTTACGTGGATATCTACAGTAATCTAAACATGATTGGTAAAATTGCAAATGTTTTAATTGCAATGTTTCTGATGAAGGCAAGTTTATTTGTAAAGCAATGGCAAGGCAATTCAAAGTGCTTTACATAAGACAAAAAGCCATTAAGACAACATATAAAAGAAATACAAGGCAATATAAACATATGTATGTAAACATTGATGATGTTAAAAACCCTTTGACAGCATCATAAAACATTAATAACTTAAATTTAGATGTCATCTAGTGATGATCCCTGCATTAAAATACCTATTACCTTTCAGCTGGCAGGTTCCAGTCATGTGTTTTGGTTACGGGACTACAGTATTGTTTACAACTAGATTGCTCATTAAAACGTACATTATGACAAGTTTAAAGCTAATTTTACTTTGGTTATAAATATACTTACTTTAACCAGCTCACAGCTAATATCCTGTTTATCTGTTTGTATTTGAACTCCACAGCCGGTTGCTAATCTGACATAGATTCTTCCTTTTTTTATTATTGTGTAATTGCAGCTTTTCGATGAGCTGTTTACTTGAAAGAAGACTTGAGAACGGAGACAATCCAAGAGTTGAAGACCCAAACTGCACTGCAATGGTAAAATGCCTATTTACAGTCTGGAAAACACATTTTAAACAATACATACTGTATGTAGTGTAGAGACTAACTTGATCGTGCAAGTTTAATTTTAAAGACTTGGTCATTATTGATATAATTAATCATTGGAAGTAATTCTGATTGGAATATATTTTTACTGTGTAGCTCATTATGTCAGCCCACCTTTTCACTCCCTTTGTCATGTAGCTTGTTTCAACATATCATCCACTTTTCAACTACAACTGGCCAACAAATATATATATACATATCTATATTGCTTTTGACTGGAATCCACCAAATGTGGATGCACGTGTGCTATGATTATATTATATATATTATTATACATATAACAATGCAACACTTAATATCCAAATGCTTGAGGGCTTTAATATCAGCAGTACATAGCCAAAATATTTTCTAGATCATTTTGGACTGCAGTCTACTAGATTTTGTTTTACAGAACATTGAAAAAGTGCAAGCTTCTGATATTCTCCTAATTGCACGACCATTTGAGAGTGGAAAACAATTGTGCACACATCTCCACACAGCTAAGAATGTGGGTGCGGAATGTGACTGCTTGTTTCCAAAATATGCTGCTCAGCAAACTGTAACTGCACTGGAGACCTTTCAGGGTGTGAGGACGTGTGACAGTGCGATGCTGTACAAGGCTGTTCCCAGAAATAGAAATTGGAATTTTCTAGAGTAAAACTTTAAGTAAAAGCATATTAGTTATGTATTGGTGAGCTGGGATGTCC
This sequence comes from Gadopsis marmoratus, assembly GCA_036023855.1. Lineage (NCBI taxonomy): Eukaryota > Metazoa > Chordata > Actinopteri > Centrarchiformes > Percichthyidae > Gadopsis > Gadopsis marmoratus. The sequence goes on along the minus strand of JAVQJF010022552.1, from coordinate 73,059 downwards.
TGCAAAAAAACAGGCTGAGGCATCACGTGGATGCACTCTGGACACAAGGAACAGTACAAGGCCACCGTTTAATTTAATCAGTGATTTACTGGTAATGTAGCATGTATGAAATTGGACTGCTCAGTGAAAGGTTGACTTTTCAGGAATTAAATATATTTTAGATCCTCTTATCTGGAAACAGGGATGATTCAGGAAGGTCTTCATCTATTTCTTTCTCTGACAGGAGTCAAAGCAGCACTTCTGTCTCACCTTAGACGGAGTAGTTCAGCCCTGGGCAAGAAGCTCAAACCTTGACTATTTGTCACTGGATTTCAATTCCGCATCCCCCTCTCCTGTGCAGAAGGTATGTCTTGATAAGATGAATGGCACTGGCAATACTGTAGCCTACTGTAGCCTCATTGTTGATGTTACCTTTCTATTGCCATTACTTTTTTTCCGTCACCCTTCCTACCTACACCACTTAAATGCTACACACTTTGGATGTTTCTGAGGCATGCTGGGAAACAAAAAATGCAGCTCTGCTAACTGCTATTATCTCCACTGACCCTTACTTATTACTATTCAAATGGCCAAATCATTGCCCACTCAGAGGGTATGAAGCCCTACCAACTTGTCTCGTAAGCAGTGAGAAAAAAAATGTTTTTGAAGACTGTTGCTTGCGATATCCTGAAGCAGCAATCCAAGAATGCTACTATTATGGCACTGAAGGATTTAATGTTCACTTGAAATGAGAAATGCGCCCGCCAAGATATGATCTCAAAGATTTCTACAGTGCACTAAGCAGCATCAGTAGTTGAAATGCATTAAGTGCCACATGAGTGTTTGCTTGTGCAGGTACAGCAGTGCCATGTTAGTTTTGGAAACGTAACCAAAATCACATCACTCGCTCCTCATCTCTTTGTCTCGATGTCTAGCAGAAGCCCTTCCTGTCTGATGAGCACCGAGTGGATTATGTGCAGGTGGATGAGAAGAAGACTCAGGCACTGCAAAGCACCAAAATGGAGTGGACAGATGTCCGGCAGTCAAAAACGTGAATGGAAAATACATGATGAAACAAAATGAAGAACACTTGGTTTCAAGAAGACCAACACCACCACCAGCAAGGAGGACATACATGAAGAGGACCAAAAACAATGTAAAAGCACTTTGCAAAACAGTATTGAAATAAACGCACATAAGTAAGTAAGCAGTTAGATGCTTGTTTGCCAGGTGGATACACAAAATTGCACTGTAAAAACACATTTATCTCAGTAGATTGTTACTGTAAATACCATATTGTGAACTGTACCACAATGATTTTCATTGTAGCATAAAGTTTTACCAAATGTTGAGAAGGCCATCACGTTGCTTCATTGCAACAAAAATTCAGTGAGCCTTGCTGTAAATGTGTGTATAGTAACTGTAACTGTAAAGAAGACTATTTTAATGATAAAATGTTTTTTTTATATTTCTCTTTCATAAAGGGCATAAAATGACTCCAATCTCAAAAGTTCTCAACAACCTATGCAGCATTCTTCCAGTGTTTGCAACAATGTCTGCTTGCAAAGTTTTTATGTTACTGAAATAGCTCTAGTCATTCAAAGCTTTGAGGCCAGAAAACCTTTGCTTCATAACTTTTACGTGTGAGTCCAAAATGTTGAAAAAAATAAAGTGAAGGATTTAGTTTCAAGTAAGCATGTGACACTGCTACTCTGCACCCTACCAAGCGGTATCTAAAAAGATTCATGCAGGACGTTGAAGTGAACTTCTCCTTCTGTGGCCTTCATATTGAAGACGTTTTTCACTTGTTTTGCTACTGGCGATTACACCAAGAGATTCTGGAAACAAGTCATGGAAATTATTTCCTATATATACTCACATATCTCTGAGGTTTGAAAATGTTATCTTTGGTTATACTGATTTTAAGACAGAGGACTCTTAATCTTTTGTGACTAACTTTATTCTGCTTTTAGCTAAATATTACACCTATACGTCACAATTCAATAGAAGCTAACCATCATTCTGTTTTCATGATCATTGTCAAAAATAATATTAAAATAATTTCTTTCACTCTCCTTTACCCTTTCATACAATTGTGTCTTTTATTGCTCACATTTTTTTTATTTATTGTGTCCTGGTTATTTATTTAATTATATTGTGTCTTGTGTCTGGTCTAGTGTCTTGTGTCTTCCCCTTTGGCATGTTCTAATGTTTATGCTCTGAAAAGTATAAATAAAATGTACTGTATATGAAAGAAAAACCTTCTAAGGGCGTTTTCCTTGAGTCACAGATGACACACCAATCAGCATTTTTATTTCATTATACCATAGCAGATGAAAATGATCTTTCCCATGTAGAAAAATGTGTTATATCAAAAGAATATACCGTAAATAAAACCATGAACCAAGTTATCTAGATAAATAGATATAGATAGATATTATCATCTATCTACTGATCCATTTGTGGATAACTGTACAAAGAAATTGTACAAAAGGACATAAGAGCTTCCCCAAGTCCTATTGTAGCAGTAAAGGTAAGGAGATGTTGGAATGGACAGGAGCTCTCCATCACTACTTTGTTTAGAAAAATATATTTTTAAAAAATAATAGTGGGGTTACATTTATATAAGCATGCAATATATGTGTTTTGTATTCTATTATAATTATAATTATTATTATAATGTTATAAAACACACGTTACACACATGTTGCGTCACTAGAATGCGCCGACAGGGGAGTCGCGAAAGGAGATTTGGGGGAAATTACCTGAGAAGTCGGGAGAGGAAGTCATCATCCAGCGTTTAAACGCTGGGGGTGTATTTTGTGCAGTAAACTCGGCATGCGTGGCTGCAGTAGACACATCAGTCCAATCCCCGTGTACTTTGACGCTGTCCAACACTGTCAGACTCACGGTACAGCCACAGAGCTGCAGCACACCTCGCTGCTGAGCGCGGGCTAAACGTTGTTAGCAAAGCACAGCGGCTAGCTAACGGTGGCTGGGATAACAAATGGGAACGTATCTGGTCTAAGCTAAACCCGGGGCCCGAGGCGACCACACGCCAGCTGCAGTGGCCCAAAGTTTAAGGCCACGTTGGGGCTACAGAGGTAACCTAGTCTCCTGGCCGAGGAACCAACAGCAGCTGCGCGCTGACACATTTCGGCTGCGTTGGTGAGTTTTGTTGACTAGAGTTGGTTGGCGCCGTCGTCCGGGTGTGCTAGCGTGGCATTTAGTTTGGTTCCACGCGAAAACTACGGTCTCAAAATGTGCAGGGGTCCGTGTTCAACGCTAGCTACCGCCTCCAGCCTCTGCTAACGTGTCTCATTTAAATGTGACTGACTGTTGTTCATCCACCTTCCTCCGCCGGGCTTCAGAGCAACTGCACAGTAGCAGAGTTGCACCTGTAGCCTGCTGCTGTAGCGCCTGTACTCACAATCTCACGGGCTTTATGTTAACGTTCAGTCTCTTCAGTTTTTTTGTTTTATTCTGGCACGCGTGTAGGTTTAGATATGCATCGCTGTAAGGTTGTTATAGGATTGCATTCTCCCGCAAAGCAATAAATACATGACATATTTGCAAAAATGCACACAAAGCAAAAAAAAACACAAATATCCAATGCAAAGATGATGGATTCAATATGAGTTTGGGGTACATATATGCAAAGAAACATTTTTTTTTTTTATTGATGAAATTGAATTGATTTATTGCTGAACTTGAATGCAGTCGGCAAAGTCGCTGGCTTGTCTTCACTTCAGGTGAAATCCCTGCAATTCACAAGTGTCTGAAAGAGAGGAAAGGCACAAAGACAGGCACGCATGGCCATACAAAGCATAACGAAGCATCACACACTGGGACGAGCCGCACAGACATCCAGTTGATACAGAGAGAAGACTGGGGGAGAGCTCAGGCAAATCCACACTGACTCGTGAGAATGTGTTGAAAAATGTGACGTAGTAATCGGAAGAAACCTTTCTTGTTCCATCCTGTTATCTCATGGTGGATGTCAGAAAAGGTCAAATAAGATTATTATGGCCACAGTGGTACAGATGGCACCACTTGGTATTAGAAATTCCACCCCTGTAATGGAAATAAGGTTAAAAGTCTTCAATGTGTTTGCTTCATATCAGTGTGGTCAATGTTGAATTTGAACTGATCATTGATTTTGGTCTCAACTCTCTCAATACAGGGCTCAAATCAGATGGAGGACAAATTCACTGCAGTGATCCTACCAGCTGATTTAGAAACCTCAGCCACTATGCCTTCTCTTGGCCTGCTTTTGTAAACGTGATAGCCATGGCTTCTCGCAGGGTAGATGAGCTACCAAGTGACACCAACGATTTAGCTTCAGTCCCCGAACAGCTCTCCCTATGCAGCCCTGATGACATCACGGAAGAGCTTCAGTCGGATGCGATGAATGCTACGGTGAAATCCCAGAAATCTGGAAGATTTAGGAGGACTGCCCTGACATTTTTTGGAGTTCGCAAAAGCATCTGTCTTTTACCTAGTTTTTTTGGAGGAAGGAGTAAAAATCCAAGCAAGTGGTCATCTAAGAAAGGAATCACCAAAAGCAGAACACACGATGGGCTAAGTAAGGTTAGCCATGATGACAATCTGAGAGGTGGGTACACCTCAGCTGGAGATTTTGAGTATCGCAGCCAGAGAGACTCTGCTGGGGATCTCCACAGTAGCTGCCACAATGAATGTAGTCACCCCACTGCTGACCAGAAGTCACTGACTCTCACCCGGCAGAAAAGGGGTCTAAGGGGTCTTTTTCACAGTTTCAAGCATCACAGAAACCATCGAAATGCTGGATTGGATAAAACTGAAATGATTGCAATGTCCTCGCATCCATGCAAGAAAGAGGTGCCTGTTGTCTGCGACAACACCAACCAATATGTCACGGAGTGCCTGGGATCTGAACCTGATGTGCCTGATTTTGCAGATGTTATATGTGACATTTCCATTGGTCCTGAATGTATTGATGCTGATGCGATTTCATCAGAGAAGAGCGTGGAGCAAGACAGCCCAAAGTCTGAGCTTGATGATCGAATGTGTGGTGATGAAGTGCAGGAAATTAATTTGGTGACAGTAGTTTCCGGTGAATATGAGGAGAGCTGTAGAGCACACAGCGAGCCTTGTCTGAAACTTCAGGTACTGTCCGAGCCTGTATTGAAGTCTGAAACGCCTGCTGGCTCATCGGATCAGCTAAACCTGATTTTTGGTGACGTTGCGTCGTTAAAGAGCTTTGACTCGCTCACTGGCTGTGGGGACATTATTGCAGATCAAGAAGATGACAGTATCACAGAGAGCACAGTATCTGGAGAAAGGAGCAGAAATGGAGGAAAGAGGGCCTCTTGTTATCTTACTTATCAGGGAGGCGGTGAAGAAATGGCCTCACCCGAAGATTTGGACGAGGAGTGTCTGACTGATTTCTGGGGAAATAATGGGTCAGAGGAAATTTGCTATACTTGCAACCAAGACCACACTGATTTGACTTCTGACCTAACACATTCTCACAATATGGACTTACTGAACAGTAACAGTGCACAGCAAGCCAGTGGCATGGACACTTCTTCAATTGCTGATGTGTTAACTCCTCAAAGTGAGCATCAAGAATCAGTTCCAACGAGTGATGAGGGCTACTATGATTCAACTACCCCTGGGCCAGATGAAGGACAGGAGAAAACTGACAGACTAAGGACAGACAGATTGCCCAGGGACAGTTACAGCGGCGATGCCCTCTATGAACTTTTTGCACCTGATGAGAGTCTCATCAGTCCACATTATGAAAACAAATCAAAACTGCCCGTTCCAAAAGAGCACGAGTATTTAAGTGAGCCAGGTGATGTGGCAGATTCTCCCTTTGTTCCAGAAATGAATCGATTACAAATTAGTGCCGAACTGTATAAAGGTCATGATTTTCTACAGATGCTGAGCACATGCAGTAAATCCTTGGAGTTGGCACAAAATGTGGTTGGTCGGCAGGAAATCAGCACAAATAAAAACTGCAATTTGAACTCAAAACTACAGCCGTCGGGCAACATGAATGACGCAGAACCGGATATATTTGATGAAAATGGAACTACGCCTGCTTCCACTGAGAAAAGATCCAAATCCACAAATGCTGATTGTGAGAAAAGGCACAGCAGCATATCATTTGGAAGCACATCTGACCCCGACTTTGAAACATTTTGTGAACCCAAAGAGCAGCATCTTGAGGAAAACAAGCCTGTGGCTCTACCATACAGAAATATAAATTCTCAGTCTCCAGATTGTAACAATGATGTGGATGATGGGCAGACTGTGAGCTTCTCTCAAGCACTTGTGGACTACACAAAACACTCTCAGATGCTGAGTAACCTGCACAACAGTGTGGATGATTTGGAGACAAACTCTGCCTTCACTCCAAACATGCAGGCCTTACCTACCATAGTCACATTTGATGTAGTGGATATGCATAATGAGGGTGAATACGATGAGCAGATTCACATGGAAATGGAGGAGGACATTTCGTCGCCCTATCAGGAATTTGAAGAAAGCTACCTACAAAAAGATGCATTCGCTGAATGTGACTATCAAATGTTAGACCTGTATGAACAGAACCTGATCAGTAATACATGGGCAATTGCTAGTCTCCCACGGCACCTAGGCCTTACAAGAGTCAGTCAGTCCATGCCTAATCCATTGTCTCTAGACAGGAGAAGTAGGTCTCTGGACACAGAAAGCCTTGAGTTGAATATGCCTGACACATACAGAGAGAACAGAGCTGCTATCGTTTCTATTCCTCAATCTGAAAAGGACTCTGAAAGAGACTCCTCACCATATTACAAGAAGAATGTACTCGTGTCTGCATCGGAGGTTAGAGACAGTAGCAGCATTATGGCCTTATCTTGGCAAACAAGGTCAGAAATGGCTTTAAGCCTTCCTCTGACAGATGAGGAAATCACAGAAGAGGTACAGAGCCTCAGTCATCCCCAAGTAAAACACAAAATAGTGTCCAGTTCCTCCAGCAGTGATTTTCCTAACAGTAAATCGCAACAGCTTTGCTCTGTGTCCGACAGAGTCTCCTGTGATTTAATTTCACCGAATACAGAGCTTTACATTAGGCAGCCTCACCTTCCTTTGCAGTCAGATTTTTGTTTACCTCATAGCACCTGTGCTTATTCTGGAGTAATGGAGGAGCTATCAGATGATGTTGATGAGCATATATTTAGTAAAGCTGCCACTAATTTGCAATCCTATAATCCGTGTGCTAAAAGCAGGCCGGTGGCTAGCAGGGAAGGGACCTCTCATGCTGGGAGCCCTCTGAACGCAGGTGGGTCTAAAGATGAAATGGCCGTCCTCGGTGAAACAAGAACACCCAGAGAGGAGGCGTGCCCTGTGGCCTGCAGCAAACTCCCCGAGACGACCTTTAATTGAAAGTCTCTCCATCATACAGTTGGTACATCTATATGCCAATGAGTGCTGTTTATGCTACAAACAAAAGGAGTAGTTGTTGCTTAATTTGTACTTGCACAACTGATTTCTTTAGAAAGTTGTTGTACACTGTGAGTGACCGGACATGAATTGAAAGTTGAAAGTGTGTGCCGTCATGCTAAGTCGAGTACAACGCTGTCTTATTGGGAAGTTGAAAGAGATTTTCTGCATTTGCACAGTAACAGTTGCTTGCTTCATAACAGGTCACATGTATACACTTCAGTCTGTTGAAACTATTTAAGCAAGTGATTGTTTCATTTTCATTTAAAATGCTCACAGATTCATCTCATTGAGCTAATATATGTAGCCTCAGTATCCAGCTCTCAGTTGTAATGCTACACTTTAATGGTTATTCATTTGCCTGGTTTCCATAGGGCTGCAACACATGTATGCTTTTTATGCTTTAAGTGCCGGCTTATGTTTGTGTTGACTGCTTTTTCACAGCCTCGCTTTGCTGTTGTAAGGTTTATGTTGGCCTGTCGGGATGCTCAAATTTAGTGTTTCTAGCTGTTTTCTTGGTTTAATTTATTTCAGTTTGACTTTAGGAAGCTACAAGAGAGGAGTGTACCACTTCATAGAGAAAAGAAGCTCATTCCACAGTATAAAACATGTTGATCTTGATCGCTTCATGGGGTATATTTGCGATGCTTTAAGCTGTCATTGCATTTGCATTCATCTCAGAATATTTAACTGCTAGTTCTTGGCAGAACAGTATAAGCAGGTATAGGAAATGTACAGATGGACTGATTCTGAGTCCTTTCATCTTAAGTTCTGCTGCCATTTCTTTTACACTATCTACACTGTAGATGGCTTTGCAAGGCGAAGCTGCTTTATTTGTATAGCACATTCTTCACACAGTTACCCTGTGTATGAAAGTCCTCTTTACATAAGACAATTTAGAAACAGCCAGAGTTACAAATGGTGGGGAGAGAAAAAGATAGCAGTACCTAATAGTCTCAAACTGGCCTGACAAGCTAATTTGGCCTTTCTGTTGCTTTTCTTTGGTCCCATTTTCCAACAGCTTGACTGCCTATGAAGTGCAACATTCTTACTGAAATGATGAACTCCCATTATTGCATTACTGTAAGCGTGTGGAATGGAAAAAGTAGTTTGGTTTGGTTTTGGAGTTGAAATAACATGTGAAAAGAGAAACTGGTTGTATAATTTTCTTGTGCATTTATGAAGGTCAGGTTAAACAGTCCAATGGTGTCTTTTTTTTTTATAGCGTAATATCAAACAAATGTCAAAGAATTTGTATTTATATTCTCAGCTATTTGTACACTGTAACATTGTATTCAGAATGGTTATTACAAATTGGCAATATTCTTTTTTTTTTATTGTCTCAAAGTTACATCCATGTTACATTAGGGGATTCCTCTTAAAAATATATTACTGTTTTGTCAGATTAGAACACTGCCTTACACTAAAATAAACAAGAGAAGACATCATTTTTTTCCTTTTTCATTTTCTCTCACGTGTTCATATTCAGCATGGTGGGGCCAAAGGCAGGGAAATCATGGTAGATTTCCAGTCTGTTGTGCTTACACATAAGCAAATACATTTACATTGACACCTATAAGCAGTTTGGAGTGTCACGTTCATCTGAACACCTGAGGAGGAAAACCTGAACATGAAAGCCCCCAGTCTGGTTCAGATCCAGGACTGTTTTGCTGTAAATCAACACAAAGCTTCTGTGCTGCCCCCATGACGGCACACAATTTAGGAATCACTGACACCTGTCTTGTATGTGTGTGCACGTACACAATTTACTTTAAAAATTCATGCCTACTCTAATGAGTTTAGGGCAAGTCACTTTATGCAATGAGAACGGTAGGTTTAGCTATTGTAGGCTCAAATATAGTTGAGTCAATACTAAATTTTATTAGAATCTACATCTCAATTTCAGTTAATAAAATTATTCCTATATTATGTACCCTACTAGGAATCTATGACAAGTCTATCGTTGCTTGGTTGCAAGGCTCCGTGTGCTGGGAAATGTCGCTTATTTTCAGTAGACAGCATTCAAACAGGTATGGGAAAATTACACTTCCCAAAAGTATCGTTACAAGCCAAGATCTAGTGGCGGGGTGCAGAAATCAAGTTTGTAACGGTGTTCTGACCCCGGTGTCTTTTCTCAGCTGAGGTTACTTGTTTCCCTCGCGTTATCTGGCAACCCTGACCAAACTGCGACAGAGCCAATGGCAGCAAAACATAACTGTAACAGGCGAAGAGGATGACAGCAATAAGGTGAGATGAGCACTGTTTGAAGTCAACGATGGCAGTGGTAGATATGTGCAGATTATCTGGAGAACCATGTCGTGTTGCTGCGGCTTCACCTCCGTCTGAAATATGAAATGATCATCAACTTTATCTCAAGTTACTGTTGTATTCCGGCAAAAAAAAAAAAATGTTAGCACACGCTCAGCAGCTAAAGCTAACTAATGTTCGCAACCTGACGTTTAAGTTAGCCTGTGGAGCCACTGAGTTGGCTGCAATTACTGTGTGTTAGCTAACTACGTAGCTTTGCTAACGTTACCGGTAACTAGAGACCGGGTTTGCCTGACAAGCTTGGTAGTTAGCGTTGGCCTGCTTTAAACCGTTATCTAATCGTTCTCTAGCCGTTGACCAACAAGATAACCCGAAGTAGGCCGGTTAGTTTATGTAGCTAAAATGTTGACTCTCCAGCTGGCTAAGTAACGGTGGACTAGCTTGCTAGCGTGTGCTAACCGTAACTCGGGGCCTAAGGGTGTCAAACCAGTTATCTCTAATCAAACACATTGACAAAGGTGACGTCTTGTGCAGTAGTAATGTTCTAACTCCATCGAAAAAGTGTATTGTAAGTATAAGATCTCCTTAAATGTCATATCGTTTAACCTTCATCCATTTCATCCCTATCATCTCGTGATGCTGTTGCTAATGATATCAAGCACTTCAGCCTTTCGCATTGACGTGTCAACTTATTAGCTGATGAATGAGGTTTCCTGAATGGCCACTGTCATTAAGATCATTGCACTGTTTGAATTTGGTTGCACGTACATGTAGTTTGCTGTCAAGTAGAGGCCAATCTGGCATAATATGAGAACACAGTTCAATCCTCACTTTTCTTTTTGCCTACTGTCACTATAGGAGGATCATTTCCTCTGTCTTTACTTTAAAATAATTCTTGTTTTCAAGACATGATGAATCAGAGAAGTCTGTAAAAGTAAAAATGCAGCATGAATATAGCAAAGTTGGTTTGAGTGCAATGTTTGTGATATGCAGTACACTTTTTAAAGAATGGGATCTATGAGGAAGGCAGAGCATGGCATGAGGTGTGAAGCAGGTTGTTTCCCAGGATCATATTCATACGGTTTGTTTACTAATTTATCTATTAATTTATTCATACGGACATATATTTTCTCTTTTTTGATGGGGGTGGGGATTGATCTGTAGCAAAGGAGTTGCACCATATTCTATCAAAGAGACATCGGTCTTGGTGAATGAAGTGTTAGATTGACACACGTGATCAGATCATCTACACGGGTCATGTGGAGGATTTTGGTGACTCGTTTTTGTATGTGTAAGATGATTAGTGAGCAAGTCCTCCCAAGAAGTAGGTAGTGTAATGATTATCAGCCAGCCTTCAGTCTTCCCATGTAGCAGTAGCGGTGTCACTGGTCTAATGAGTCTAAAGGGAGATGGGAGCATAGTGTCATCATCTGATCAATGTAAAAAGGAAATAAGATCATACTGTATTTCATGGTTCCTCCATGTCCTGTGTGGCCGTTTACTCTGACTTTCCCTTGGTTATGTTGAAACAAATAAATGACCAAGAATGTACACTCTTATTCGTGTTTATGCTTTTCAGCTCAGAGATAAGTTATTTCTAGGCCCATATAATCTTCACATATGGTGGACTTCACTCATTAGGTGTTGCACTTTCGAAGTGATGGGTCTTCTTAAAGGTAATGGTTAAACATTCTGAAAGTCAGAACTGTCTCTATGCAGATTATAGGAAACTGGTTTTGCTGATGTTTTTTTTTTTTTTTACACTTTGTTCAGATAGCAAAACGGCAAACGTAAGAGGTAAACCATCCACCTCTCAACTTCGTAATAATGTTACAGGATGTTAGTGGTGTAGCTATCACTAACGGTTACATGCCATTCTGTTATTGTTCTGTCTCATATGAAGTAACTGCTGGATCATTTTTGTGCAGTGGTTGCTGCACTTAATTCTAAATTTGTCTTAATTTCAAGATCTCTAACTAGCCAAGTGGTGATTGCAACCAACACTATAGAGTTCCTGCTTCGTACTGGATACTATGTAGGGTCAGCAATGTAAAAGATAGCTTCAGAGACCCGCTTCACTTGTTGCTATGAAACGGAACTACACGAGCCTGTGCATGTGCAGAGATAGTCTGGAGGCCTCGCTGCGTCTCAGCCTGTGAATCTGGAGGTGGAAGGGAAAGGATTGGAAGAGCTCTGCTCCCTTAACAAGTATTGGTGTGGTCATAAAATGTCTTAATTGGCAGTGGGCTGTGTGAGTTTGCTGTTGAGTTCCACAACAGTACCTAAACATGCCTTGTTTTTCACTTAATTGTTTTAAATGTTCAAACTGTAGTTTGTTCTCCAGCCTTGTCATACAGATTGCACCACTGATGCTGTAAGCCTACACTTAATATAATCATTAAAAGGTATGCATTTGTAGCCATAGTTTGACACTCAAAATATCTAGCAACCTTCAGGGTCTTCCATAAATATCAGTCTTGTGTATTATCTGATGAGGGTGTTGCCAGTGAGCTAGTATTTGCTATTTCATTACATGAACCAATGTTGAAAGTAGAAATTTCAGACAGATTCATTGGTCATCATTTATTTTGTATGCATGCAAGTATCCAGACTGATCTTTCTTTTTCAACGGTCAAATATGACATTACTATGATAGAGGTCAAAGTAACGTCATTTTATATTGCAAAATATGCTGCCTCAAGAGTTTTAGTGTAGAGTTGTAGTGTAGCTGTAAGTGTTCTGCATTTACTGACTGCCTGAAGAGAGATGATGAGCTGTGTTTGTGTTAGTCGTGACTGGTAAAAAGGAGTTAGCTGATGACAAGGCTGTGTTGCTAAGCAACCCACATCATGGGCTGCGCCTCTTGAAGCTCGAAGCTGGCTGTATTCTACTCTCTGCGAGACTGGGGGGAAAGTAGTCTGGTGTTTCTGTTCATTAATACACTTGTTAAGATTGTTTGATTACCAATATCCACATGCCAAAATGTACACTTGAAGCTGTTGACAGTGTTGCATGTTTTTACTGCAGGCTTCCCTGAAGTCCTGCTCTGCTTCACCATAGAACATCTTTGTTCTCTAAGGAATTCCGTTCAATTCATATTGTCTGTCAGAGGGCTGGAGGCGCAGGGATACACTGTTCAGCCCACACTTTGTCTCAGGTTATGTTAACTCATGCACTCAGACACCCCATGCGTGTCTGACTCGAACGCTGCTTGCGAGACCAGTAAGGCTTTTTGTGCTCATAGACGCGAGGAGTGTTCTGCAGTATACATTAGCACATTTTGTGCAGGAAGACTGGGGTTTTCATTTTAAAAGCAGTGAGCCGGAGACACACGGAAGTTGGGTGGAGACTTTCTGTTGTGTCTACATTTTTCCATATTGTACCTACAAGCAGGAGGAGATCAGTGACTGTTAGTTTTTTGTATGCATGTATTTGTTTATTGTGAAGGAAGCGCCAAAGAGAATTTATGTAATATTCACATGCTGATGCTATTACCACCTGACATTAGTAAAATATTCAATATTTAGTTCAGGTTTGTTGGTAACTTTCTCACTACAACTAGGGCAAACATGTTCACTAATGCAACACTGCTGTAGATGCTTTGCTATAGTTTGAATGTGCAGTTACAGCTTATGGTTTTAAGTACATTATTGGTTGTACATTTGTAAGAATCAGTGGTTTTATAGGTGTGACATACAACATTTCAATCAGAAAAGGAATGACAGTCAGACAAAACGTATAACCTGCGGTCTTGGCAGACATTGCAGACTATTTAAATCAACCAGTTTCATTAAAAATGCAACCGAAACAAAAGGAATAGACCTTATAGGTTTTGGTGTTTGTGGTTCACAGACACCAAAACACAGTCAGACTGAGTCCAAGCCAGTCCTTTCCCTGCGCTGCTGTGTTTTTTTTGTTTTTTTTTGGTGACTTGTTTATTTGGGCAGGTGACTAATATGTAAAATTTTTCTGATTCATTTTGTCACTTGCTTCAGATAGCAGCGTTTCCCACAGGATGTGGTTTATTGGTCTGGTGGGGAGGTGAGGGAGCTGAAGACTCAATACTGCGTCTACATTAAAATCTTTAAATGTTAAAACGCCATTTTCATGTGAATTTATTTACAAACAAGTATGACATTGTTATTTAATCCCCCCTAAACATGACATGTTAACCATCAATCATTAAGTAATTTTATAATATGATGTCATCTGACAAAATCATCATGAATCCAGGTTAATGACAAACAGCTCTGCTCTGTATTTAACTATATTGACATATTTAAAATGAGCAACCACAGAGAAAGTTATAGGCGATAAAAGCATGTCTTTAACTTGACTGGCAACCCTCGTGGGCTGGCTTAGGACATTGTTTTGCTACAGCTCTGTTTATTCTGTAGGAGGTTGGCGATATGACCTACAATTTATATCACATTATATATATATAATATATATATATATATATATTATATTATTATATTATATTATATCACCTGTAGCCCGTGCAACGCGAGCATTGTTTTCGACACTCCTCTCTGGAAAGTAAAAAGAAGGAAAACATATATTATTGTAGGTGAAATAGAAGTAGCCTACTATAATTGGCAACACTATTAATACACCACTGACTTTAACTGCTAGGCTGTAGCCTCGCCTAATTATAAAAAAAAACTATTTCTTATATCAACAATTGACATTAGCCTATTGCAAATATAATCTAATATAACTCGCTGAATTTCTGTGTTCGAGATCTCAAATTTTGACAGAGTACCCTTATTTCTCTAGTACAAATAACAATGTCTCCAACTTCCCCAACAACAATAATTAATTTATTAATTAATTGACTACTGGGCTAAGTCTTAACAATAAGAGTGAAGAATTAAGAATTGAGACCACACCACCACGTATCTGAAGAAATGTATTTCACATGTGTCAACGCTTCAGCATCTTTCTGTGAATTAGAACTCACCACTGACTTTTAAATCACTTTAAGAATGACTGTAATCAACAATAATAAGCTTATACTTTGCTTCATTTATATTTGGATAAAAGTACTCGTGATGACACAAATCTGTTCTGGCCAAATAGGCCAAATTATTCCACATTATGTGTAATTAATTACATGTATCACCCCTATTACCCTGTACACACTGAAACACTGAGCTCAATACTGAATGCAGAGCTGAAAGTATGAGGAAAAAGATGCATTTACAGATCTAACTTGCTTAGTGTGGACATAGGGCGTATTAAAGATGACTTAATTCACAAACTAACAAACTGTTGCACTGGAAATGTTTCACTCTAGTAGACTCTTCTGTCTTGCTGCATTTTCTTCTGCCTTTCCAAACAGACTTTTGAATGTAAGAAATAGAAAAATCCAACAAAATAAAGTATGTATTAGAACAGTAGCAAATGATTTCTTTCAAAATGTTTTTAAGGTTAAGTCAATTTGAACACATATTACTAATTGAAACTTCCCATTGTGTTTTTGCTCTCTTTCAGGATTTAATAGTTTGCTTTTGCCTGCTCACATAGGGGAGGCCGTGTTACTTTGGCTCTACACAAAGAGCCTGTAGCGCTTAAGTCCAGCATTGAGTATGAGTCCCTGGTTGCGATGGAGGTGAGGAAGCATGGGGTGGAAATCTGAGGTGTCAAGACGAACGTGATGACAGTATGGTCGATGGTGGAGAAGCTCAAAATGGAGAAACGCCCATGGAGGGAGGAGAACATTGACTCAAGCGAGGCCCAGCATGCCACTGATGATTCCGAGGATGGAAGCAGCTCAGAAAGTGAATCAGATGAGCAGCAATGCCAGAGTGTTCAGGTGAACAACAGTAGGTGTAAGAAGAGGGAGCCCTTGGCTGTCACTAAACCCCACCGGCAGCTCTGTCGCTCTCCATGCCTTGACCGGCCCAGTTTTTCACAGAGTAGCACTGTGCAAGATCTTCGTGAGGATGAGACCAGTGCGGGACCAGGGATCAAGCATGCCAGTGACAGGGAGTACCAGAGTAAGATGGAATTTGCTTTGAAGTTGGGCTATTCGGGAGAGCAGGTGGACATGGTGCTCAACAAGTTGGGGGCTGCTGCACTTATTAACGACGTTCTTGCTGAGTTAGTAAGGCTTGGAAACAAAGTAGAGCCTGAAATTCAACCTTGCAGCAGCACAGCCACATCAATATCACGGCCCCCCTGTGTTAAAGAGACTGTTAGTCCAGAGGTGTCAGTGGAAGATGATTCTGTGGATACCTACGATAACCTCAGGCCCATCGTCATTGATGGCTCAAATGTGGCAATGAGGTAAGAAACTAACAAACATACCCTCATATTTAATTGCACTGTGCTTCATATGGAACGGATATACAGTATGTCTCAAATGGAGGTCCATTTTGTGAGGTTTAAGTAGACCTTACGCCACACTGTTTTTTTTTTTTATTTCCAGCCATGGAAACAAAGAGGTGTTCTCTTGCCGGGGTATCCAACTTGCTGTTGAATGGTTCTTGGAGAAACGACACAAAGACATCACTGTGTTTGTCCCAGCCTGGAGAAAGGAACAGTCCAGGCCTGATGCACTCATCACAGGTAATAACACTATTTTTTTTAGGCAGTTGCTATTATTGTAGTAGTTGATAAGTTGGTAAATTTGTATCAATAGGATACTGCCACAGTCTACCTACATGTTACAGTAATATCATTGTATTTGTGTATGTGACTGAAGCATGACCTTGTGGTGGGGTCATGGTCAGTAAGAAGGGATACTGGGA
The DNA here is from genome assembly GCA_036023855.1 of Gadopsis marmoratus. Taxonomy (NCBI): domain Eukaryota; kingdom Metazoa; phylum Chordata; class Actinopteri; order Centrarchiformes; family Percichthyidae; genus Gadopsis; species Gadopsis marmoratus. Next base: position 56,584 of record JAVQJF010022552.1, on the reverse strand, counting down.
CACCCCCCCACCATCACAAATTGTTAAAAAACCATAATATACCCTAATGCATACCATTGTCATCCAAAATACACTGTGATATTGATAGTGGTTGCTTTTGATGGAATTATGATGAGCTAATGAAATGTTAATCAACATTAAAATTAACACCAAGCATCTCTTTCAGATCAAGAAATATTACGCAAGCTGGAAAAAGAAAAGATCCTTGTTTTCACCCCATCTCGGAGAGTTCAAGGCAGGAGAGTGGTGTGCTATGATGATCGCTTCATAGTGAAGCTGGCTTATGATTCTGATGGAATTATTGTGTCAAATGACAACTACAGGGACTTGCAAAATGAGAAGCCAGAGTGGAAGAAGTTCATAGAAGAGCGTCTCCTAATGTACTCATTTGTCAATGACAAGTAAGCAAACCTTGATGATTTCTTATAATAATAATAATAATAATAATAATAAACTTTATTTATATAGAACCATTCATACAAGAAATGCAGTTCAAAGTGCTTTACAACAAAGATATAAAATGCACGAAGTGCTTTACAGAAGAGAATGCCATAAAACAGAAGTGCAGTTAAGAAAAATAAAACTTGAATAAAACTTGAACAGATGATAATAATTATGGCAGCCAAATGATAAAAATACAGTAAAAATGCAGTCTAGGACTCTTTCACCCCATGAGTAGAGCCATAGATTTTGCTGATATGATTTTTGTTAAAAAATATCTCCCCTCCTACAATACAATTTCATGCCAAAGTTGGTTAGTGTATAAATGATTTATTAACAACAATTTAAGACTATTTTTGATAATCTATTGACTGTATTGCTACAACTGCTAATTAGAAAGTTGGGGAGACCAGTTATTGATTCTGTTTTGTTGCAGGGAATCTTAATGCTGGAAATAATAAAGCTGACATTTAATAAGGAAACTTTTTCAACAGGTTTATGCCGCCTGATGATCCATTGGGAAGACATGGTCCGAGCTTAGAAAATTTCCTCCGCAAGCGTCCTGTTGTTCCAGAGCACAAAAAACAACCTTGCCCCTATGGTAAGTTCCCTAAATGTGTTTGAAAAGCAATGTCTGAATAATGTTGCATTTTTATCAGCATAATGTAAGTGTTTCATTTTCTTGACTTGATTTATTCTTTCTTTAAACAAGGGAAAAAGTGCACATATGGACACAAGTGCAAGTACTATCATCCAGAGCGTGTCAACCAGCCCCAGCGCTCAGTGGCTGATGAACTGCGGGCCTTTGCCAAATTGTCTGCGGTGAAGACAATGAGTGAGGGGGCTTTAGCTAAATGTGGTACTGGTCCAGCAACCGTAAAGGGGGACGGCAACTCTGAGGTCAAACGGGTGGCACCCAAACGTCAATCTGACCCCAGTATTCGCTCAGTGGCCTGTGAACCTCCGGAGGCACTGTCCGTTATTAGGAAGTCTGAGACAAATTCAGTGCCTTCCCTTGTGTCTGCTCTCAGTGTGCCCACCATGCAGCCTGCCAAGAGCCACGCAGCTGGGGCCTTGAACACACGATCAGCCAGCAGCCCAGTGCCAGGTTCTTTGCAGTTCGCACACAGTTCTCTGGAGCACATGTCTAGTGTACAGTACCCTCCTATTTTAGTTACTAATAGTCATGGCGCCTCTGTTACATACAGTGAACAGTTCCCAAAGTATGACTCAGTTAGTGACCATGGATATTATTCCCTGCACAGTGATTTTTCAAATATGAGCATGAGCAGCATGCATAATGTCGACAGTTTCTGTAGCATGGAGCACGAGCATGGTGTGTATCAGAGAAATCCTAGCCACTGCCCTGAATCCTGCCTCAGCCATTCAAACAGCGACTCGTTCTCCTCTTATGGGGACCTGTACCCAACCTCTGTGGACGGTAGCTTAGAGGAGAGCATGAAGGGGCAGCAGCAGTCTCCTGCACAGGGTAGGATGCAAACTTTCTCCCATGGGTTTCGTCATGAAGCACTGACTAGGGTACAGAGTTACGGACCAGAGGAACCCAAGCAGGCCCCCCGTAAGCAGTCTGGATCTCATCTAGCACCACATATCCAGCATGTTGCAGTGGGAGCCAGGTCCAGCTGTCCTGGAGACTATCCCCTAACTCAGAATGTCCTCCCACCTTTATCCTCACAGCCCACACGGTCTCTTGGTATGACTCGAATGGACAGCATATCGGATTCAAGGCTATACGATAGCAACCCAATGAGACAGAGGCGACCTCCACTGTGCCGTGAGCAGCATGCAAGCTGGGACCCTCTGCCTTGTGGTAACGAGTCCTATGGATATCATTCATATCCATTGAGTAACAGCCTAATGCCGTGTTGTGAGCGGGTGATGGTTCGCAGCATGCCAGACAAAATGGAACAAATCTGGAACTCACCATGGGAGATGCCATCTGCAGTTGAACACCAAGAGCGGTACGTCATCCCAGACCACCAGTATCAAACATATCGGAACCTTTGTAACATCTTTCCTGCTTATGTAGTCCACTCAGTAATGGAGAAGAACCCTCACTTGACAGATCCACAACAACTGGCTGCTGTCATTGTTACAAAACTGAGGTCATGCCATTGAGCAGTTAATATTATTAAACATTGAAAAGTGATGTGTTAAGGGAAATATTGATATTGATTGCAAAGATAGGCACTTGTTAAATGTTGCTACATGTGCAACATCTGCCCTCAGGAGTTTTTTTTTTAATGTCTCGGGTGGGAAATCTGGCAATCAGATTTTACATCACTAAAATGACATAGAAGTAATCAGCATAGAGGAAGTTTGTCTAATAAGTTTATCTCAAATTGTAAGATGTTTCACATATGAAAGCTAAGTTTTTATATGAAGTGTGGTGCAGTTTATGAGGTAGCCCCTTATTAGAAATCTGGTTCATAACACATTCATAGTATCTGAGCAGGAGCTGCATAGCAGCTGTGTGCCATATTCATGATTAACTGAACCTTTGTTCAACATAATACATTCTAGAAAACATATATAGAATAGTCTGCTTACATTTGGCAGGACTGATGAATGTCCCTTATGTCAATTCTGAATGTGTTCTTGTTGATTACATGTTGTATAAAAATGATGTATATAGCCCCAAAATATTAAATAAATAAATGAGTAATTATGAAAACATAATAGAAGGAATAAAAAACATTAATTTGTCAAGTAATTTAAGAAATACTTAAACTCAACTCACTATTATGAAATGTTAAATAAAATGTTTGTAGGTTTTTACAGTTTTGTAGGAGGCATTGTTATTTCATAATTTACTTTTTCAAAATGCCCTGTTTTAAATTTTTTTCCCATAATTGCATTATTCCCCAATGACACTTAATTTCCTGTCTCAGTAGAGATAACACCAGTGTCATGAAAGTAACAGTATGAAATAAAACTGGACATGAAATTAAAGTGTCACTGTTAAAATGCTATTATGAAATAAAAACAGACTTTTGAATGCGGGTATTTCTATAACGAAATGACCATGATATCCAAAAAAAACTGTATTATGACAACAAATCAAATTAAACAATATTTTGTAATGAGTTTAGTATTAATACTTTCTTAAATTGTTTTACAAATTGTTGGTTCATTTTTATATTTTACTCTTTGTATTCACATTTATTTATTTAATGTATTTTTTTCTTAATATTGATTATGAAGGCCAGCTGGTTAACCATCATTATTTGAACCTCACTTTAACCATAATCTAATCCTAACTATTGTAGCTACCTTGTGTCATACTGCCCATTCTTACGTGAGTCAGTGTGAACTAAGTGGATCAATAAACAGGTTAGCTACATGGCAATGCAGTAAAGATAGGACATAATAACTCAGAAACATCTCCCACATTTTGCCTTATTTAATCGGACATAAGAGTACACACATTTGTACACCATGTAGCTTTTATGAAGATCTTGTTCAGGCCCTGTGAATGTGTTATGAAAGGCATCTAAAGTGTTTCTGGTGCAGTGGAACTATAAATAACCGTGCTTAGGTCTGCCTCTGCTGTAAATAATTCTTGTGACTTTATTTGTGCATTTGTTTTGAAGATAAGTAAGAGGGAGGTAGGTACATACCTCACAGCATGAACTATGACATTTAATGGCCTTATATCTGAATGACCTCACGCTTTAGTCATTGTCTGATTGGTTTCAATGAAAGTCTTAATCTTTGAAGCCTCCTATTTTCAAATGTAAAGCACTCTCTCAGTATCTAAAGAGATATATTTTCTCAGCCTCACTTAACAAAGCTACTATTTTGGTAGAATTTGACAGTGCACAAAACAAGCCAAAAAGGAGATTTGACTTGTATACATGTGCACATATCTATGTACATATAATCACACAAAAGCCATTATTTCAAAGTCATTTATAAGCTGCTAAATAATGCCAAAAAAATATAGAATTTATATAGTGTCAATATTCTACATAACTTTACATTTTGGTTCACAGAATCAAGTGGATTATAGTAAACTAACATCTGTGTTCGGATAATTTCCTATAATGTATTGTATAGTTTACCTTTCTGATTTTATTGGATGCTACATCCAGGATTTTCCTATTTAAATATTTGTCATTATATATTTGTCAAATTTGTTGTGCTGATTATTTTCAATGTGAAAATATTCAAAGTGTCTTTGTTGCAAACAGTAGCTCTAATGGACTCAAGTTGTCAGTGGAGCAGTTTGTTTTCAGGAGTAGGTTAAGTTTGCTTCAAAGACTACTTTTACATGCACTTAAGTAGTTTGATGATTTCCAGCTTTTGTCAGTGACCTGGTTCCTGACGCATAAATGAGAAGTGAGAAACCTAGTTTCCATCATCAGTTTAAGGCATTAGGAGAAACTTGGTTTACCCAGGTGTCCTCACTGTGACAGTAATCTAGCAGGATTAAAGGCTATATTGTTACTTATGACCATACAGACTATGCTGAACAAACCTATTGATTTCCCTATTATAAATGGAAATGGTTTAGTTAATTAAATGTGCTTAGTCCTGTTTCCACTGATAAACAGTAAAGAATTAGTTAAATTTAAGCACATGCACACAGTTAAAAATGCTATCTATGATAGAGCCCATCCTCTCACTTTACCATCAGTGCAAATGCCTCAATCAAAAAAAAAAGTTTCCTAGATAACATATTTGGTTAAAAATGTGGAGGAGGGGCGAAATCTGCTTTCTGACCAAGTGCGTGTAAACTGTGGTTTTAAAGAATTCAGATATTGCAGTTCATCTAAACAAGTTGTCCAATGTCATGCCTTAACCTGATTGCTGACAGTCACCTGGTTTCTTATGTGCATGTAAGCGGAGTGAAGCTTTGAGAATTAATTTCACCGGGCTGTGATGTGACGCCTAGGGACAAGGTGTAGAAATGTACTATTGGAGAAGGAAATATTGTTTACCATGACAGTTTAAATGTTTGCACAAGGACTTCTGCAACAGACTGAATATTTACCTGTTGTTGCATTTGTCAGATAAAATGAGAAGAATCTGGCTGTAACAGTTAGGCCTGGGAGCGAGTTTAATATTGGACTCATTTTGTGATATCTTGTAGAGTATGAGGTTTAAATAATTGTTTTAAAAAAAATGAAGTGAATGCTAGAAAGCATGTTAATGAAATTTACTGTATGCTTTTTATGGGAGGCTGAATTGCTCAAATACAGATGTACAGTACACATACATGCAGCCAGTCTCCAAGGATCATGGAAGGGTTTGGCTGTGCCTTGCAGCACATTGCTCTCAGGATGCTTTCAATTTTCTAATTTTCACTCTTTCCCTGCCAAAAACCAATGGTTACTGGCAAGAGTCTACTCTGATCTAGTAGTGATATATTTTGTGAAAAATCCTACATGTCACATGTAGTACCTTAAGGTTAGTTATGTACAGCTGAAACGTGGAGATGGCATTGCAAAACTTTGTACCTTTTGTGTATATTCTCGTTTATGCACCTTGAGCTCTGGAAAAATGGGCTAATAGGGGGTGGCTTTACGTGATGCAGCTGTAGTCTGATGAAGTAATGTTGGCGAGCTGCACAGGGACATCACATTAGGGTGTGACGTCCCTGTGCATCAAAAGGCACAAATTGGTGTTCAGAAAGCTGCTTAAAGACTTTTACTTTTGTCCATATATTTTTAACATGCTGATCTGGCCATTTTTGAGCCAGTGATGTTGAATGGGGGCCTAAGGATCCTAATGTTGGATGATAATCATGATGTTTGGTATGGCTCCAGGGTCATCGGGAAAGAAGTATTAACTAATGGCGTCACATTAGCGTCAGTTTTGCTAAGCATGCTCATGCTCCCACAAGGATGGACTCCCTTGATTTAGATGATCCATTGCTGTTTCTCCACCCCCACCCCCTCCGGACGAAGTGCCACATGAAACATTCAACCTACAATTGCAGTGAGGTTGTAGCATGTAAAGCCAACCCTAACAGCAAGATCATGCTTTGAGTGCATTTAAAGGGAAATGCCACTTAAGTTCAGGATTCAGGTATGGTACCCCTTGGCCTACTATTGGATTGCATGACTAGGCATTACAAATTTACACTATAGTATCACATGCCTGTGAAAGAGAGGAGTTTCCCCCCTTAATGTTAAATGTCAGGTTCGTGTTAAGACTCCACTGTGAGTCAAATAACAAAAACCGATAAGGAGACAGTTTGTTGTTTTGGTGTTTGAAGTAATGTTGCCCTCAAACACAAAGTCTAGAAAGTTGGGCCCCCATTTGTAGTAAATGGAGCTGCATCAGACTATGTTCTGATGACATCACAGATTTAGGAAAGTGTTCATGAATACAAAGAAACATTGTGAGAATTTTTAAACTGAGTGGTGTTACTCTTTAACCGGGCTAATTATGTGAGCCTGACTTTCTCATTGGTGGTGCTTTGAAAAAAATATATTTCTTTATAATGTTTAGGTACAACCGTGGTATATGAACAGACATAAAGAAAAAAAAAAAACATTTGAATGTGTTTTGCCCAAATGAATTTTGGGCTTTGCTGACTTTGTTTTTTCATGAAAAAAGACGAGGCCACTTTAGGCCGGCTGTCTGTTCATGAGAAGGTGAAAAAAAACTGCCTAAATGTTTCTTCATGTGAAACAATCAGATTGCAAGGCTGCTGTCAAGGTTGTTTCTGGCATTTGGCTAAAAGTTTGCGTGCCATCCTTTCCCCTGGAGATAGTTTCCAAGAAAACCATTGTTAAAAGACTCTACTGACAGTCCTGTATGCTGTGATAAAAGAAACAACTCTAACATTACGAACAAATTAAGATCAAATCAAATCAAATTTTTTTTATATAGCGCTATATCATAACAAAGTGGGCTTAACACGTATTGGAGCAAAGTCACCTTCAAAGCCACAGTGATTGTCAAATGTGTGTTCGTATTGCTAAAATAGTTTTGATGGGATTGTCCTAATCCTAAAGGTTAAATTCTGCTTTCAAAGATTTCAACATTAGAGATATCTCAATTTTCTTCACATTCCTAAGACTATTTCCAGAAATATGCTGTTTTCGCTGGGCAATAGACTACTTCCAGGCCAAACTAAAACCCTCACTATCACTGCAAAAGACTTTCAATGTACCAATCCAGTATTTTACTGCTTTGCCAAAAGGTTACATTGAAGGCCAGAATGGTGGTTCATAGTCCCCACCCTCCCTATGAAAGTGCCGCAAACAACTAAGCCACAAATGTCTAGAATTGACTTTTGCTTGTTGATACAAATTGTATCTATACCTTGAATGTAACAAAATATGAAATGTATAATATGAAAAGAGTTTTATTTAAGTAAAGGGGTAAAAAAATCAATGCCATAATGTTTGTGACACTGTGTGTCACTGGGAGTAGCCCATTGGTATGTACTAATTCTTGCTGGGTACAGTAGTTAACTTACAGGGACATTTATGTGCTACATAAAAGTGCACAGATACCCTGTGTACAGCAGTAAGCATCATGTCCTCTCTGTACATAGTCACACGTGTGTGTGTATAGACAGCGATCTGTAAATGTAACAGTTACTTCAGTTGTTCAAATACTTAGATAATTTCTGTGTTGTAATCTGTGCACCTTGGTTAAGTGCATCTATTTCCTCTGAACTGACATGTCTGCTTTATGCTATTTTAATGGGAATTTCAATATTTTTGAATATATTTTGCCTAATTAAAAATGCCAAAGTAATTCTTCAGTGGCTTTGTCAAACATAATTTCTTGTGATTCAACACACGGGTTGTCGTGCAATGAATTCTGTATTTCAGGGGACAAAGGATTTCTTTGCCGCACACTGTAAACTAAGAGTAACTTAACACCAAACGCAAATCTGTGTCTAATCTGACGGTCAAAATCATAATAGAGAAATTGTAGTCAGTCACTGGCTGAGCCCTGGGTGCCGGATGGCGTCACCACATACCCTCCATATGATCGACAAGAAGCAGACGCCAGTATCGGTGGCATGCTGACACTGGGTGTCAGATTCTGTGCCAGTTTTTACTCAGATTTGTGTTTTGATTGTTAAATGCTCTATCAAGATACAGATCCTTCTAAAACAGGACTTTATTGGAGTGTTTGGCAGTTGATTTAATGACTAAACCTGTATGTTGACCAAGCAGAGATGTGTTATGTTATGGTGTACTATTGAATTATTCACCAATTGTAATTTCATCATTTTGGTATCTGAGGCCAGTTTGCATACTGTTGTTTGAAAAGAACACTCTGTACGTTTTAGCTGGCCCTATGGGAATTAGTCTAGTGCTGTTTTCAAGATGTTAGGACTGATATTGTCAATATCGTATTAACTTATGTTCAGAATCAGTTGTTAATGGCTAAGATCAAGACCAAAGTGATGTTTGATGTGCACGCATTACGTACCTGCTATGATAATTGGTTCAAACACACATACACCGTTAACAGTTGTGGTCAAATCTTTGTGAACCCCTTGACGTATTTGTAGTTTCACTACCATATAATAAAAAAATTTAATTGTTGGCGTACAAAATGCGCGACAAGAGGTACACACATTTGAACAGGACTGTAGATACATACAGTGTAATACTCAGGTTAAATCACACAAACATTTAAAACACATACTTGGTTGTTTTCTAACGCCGAGAAATGCAGCGGTCAAATTTTTCTGAAGTGGTGTAGGTCTCCTCTTTGAGTAGACCATTGTGTCTCCAATGTAAAAAAGGGAAATGTAAAGCCGTTTTTTTTGTGTGTGTGTGTGTTGTGATGATCTACAGTATTGTAATCCACACTGACTGGAAAGCATTGCTTTTATAGACCAAAATATACAAAAATAGACTATTTGGGTCTGTGGACCCAAACAAAATGTAAGTCTTAATGACAAAATGTGTTTCTCTCCATAAATAAAGCAGAATTCTGTTCAAACTGTGTTTTATCTTACACAACCATATTGAAAGTTTTGTGTGGCAATTTTAGTTATTTAAGTGGATAAAAATGACAAACTTTGGAGATTGTGAGAAAGGGGAGGAAGTTTTTCCCTCAGTAAATAAATCCCATTTAGATTTCAGTCACACTGAAATAATATCATGCCTTCTCCATGACAGCTGAATAAATGGCTTGAAATGGTTTTTTGTTGAAAACAGTCTCCATTGTTTGTTAGAGGAAGGTAATTATATTAGGAACAATGTAGCCAAAGAATGTAATATATTATTTCCTGGGCAACTCATTGTGTAATGGTCTCAAAAGGTTTGGTAGCGGCAAGGCAAAGCCCTGTTGAATTAAAAGGTATTCTGCAAGCAACTGATCAAAACCAACTGGTAAACTACTGTACATATAGTCAAACATCACTAGAAAATGCAAATGTTTGCCAAAGCAGGGCCGTGACATTTATAGTCTAAATGTTTTCATGCAGGATCTTTGAAATTATAATATACATTTGAATCCGTATTGAATTCTATGAATCTTTTATAGATCCTCACAAGTTCAACACGAGCCAAGGCCATGGTGTTGTTTTGTTTCTCACATATCTAATACATCCCACCCCTCATACAGCAGCTGCACAGTAGTTGTGCAACAGGTTACACAGCGCATGCACACTATCTGCTGGTTAAATGGTGTAATATGTCAGGGCATGTGTCATTAAGACACGCACATTAAATCCTCTCACAATTAAGACACAAACAGCCTGTTTAACTAAAGCAAAATACATCACAGTGAAAAAGGCTGCTGCTGCTGCTCGTCCCTACTTGGCTGCTATCAAATTAAAAGATGCTTCCTTTAAATTAATATAGTAAAACATGGATAATAATAAATAAAACATTTTTACAATAGTTTCATAAGGAGAGAGTTTCTACAGCCTTCAAAAGACAAAACTCTTGATTCCTCATGAAGATAATGATTACCATCATCGAGCTGTTAAAGTACAGTGACTTGAGATGACATTGAGTTCCAGATGACCTCTGCAGGGTTGGTTGTTTGGATAATAAGGTTAAATCTTACACCTTTGTGCTGGACCAAAATGGTCTTTTTAAATATTTATCCATGAAATGTTCTTCTCAATACCAGAGACCACAAGTGATCCTCTGCAAAAAATATGAATATGTGGACTAGGATTATTTAATTAAAGCAGCACATCTGTTGCAGAGTGAAATCTTGTGTTCAACAGCCTTTTTTACACCATGTGCTCAGTATTGTGTACCGTGGATATAAGGCCCATTGCATAGACTGTGGTGGAGTCCACACGGTTAGCCATGATAAAGGACGAATGGGCACGTCCTCCTACAAAAGGCCCATTCTCTTTGGCCCGCATCAACCTTGATTTTGGAGAATTACGCTCCATCTTGTCAGATTCGGGTGCAGTGAGCAGCTCATTCAGCGAGTTGAGACTGTGGGAGGTCATCCTGCCCTGGGAGCGTAAGGATGAGTCAACATACAAACGCAGTGACGTCTCTGCGCTGTGCTCTCTCTGGGAATATTAAAGCGCCAGCTGGTCTCCAGGGATTCCTTCATGCAGACACTGTATTTTTTGTCACTCTTAGAGCTTAAACCTTGAATGCTGTCATCATTTCTACTTCCACATTGTGCAAGTGTCTATTCTGCATGACATTTCTTTTTTGCATATATTTAGACTTTAAATTGTGATTTAAATATGTAAATAAAGCTAATACATTTGTTGGAGGCCATTCTCAGAGTTACGGTTAAGCACTAAACCTACACCAGGTACACAAACTGAAAATGACATGTATAAAAATGCTGGACAGACCCAGTCAGCTTAACTGAAGAAGTATCTACTAAATACCATGGTGGGTAGGAGACATGTAGCAGGAGTAGGAAAAGACTGATGTAGCTAAGGCAGCAGCTGAAAGAAAACAGAGGTTAAGACATAATCAGCTAGGAGCCACTGTGGAGGGAACTGTGTGATTTGGGCTGCAAAAAGAGAGGAGGCCAGAGACAGATGCTATGAGTGAGTTAGAAGAGCATGAAGCATTTATTCACACACAAAAAGCAATTCTGTGGGTGAGTGGTTCAGAGAAGACATATTTTGTTTTACTGAGCAGTGGAATAAAGTATGGTTTGGTGAGTCATCGTGATCTGTCTGGTGCACACCAAAAGAGGTCAAGAGGATGAAGGTCGCATCTCCCATGATAAAACCGTCTGGACTCTCTGTCACGGTGAGGGAAACATGTGGTGGCACAGTTCAGGCCAGCAGAACCTCTGAAACCTCTGAGTGATCGGGGTCGCCCTGTAAAGAAGCATTTCTCTCCGGATGGTTTCTAGGATATTTATGCCTCTACAGGACAAGGAAGTGGTGACAGAGTGGTCTGACAGACCACAACATATTCCACTGCTTCCCCATGTCACCACATCATAGCCCAGCTGGAGGTTTCTGGAGCAGTGCCCAAGTGTTTTCCCCCTCCATCATCACAACACTATTGGTACACTATTGGCAATGCGTGTGGTAATTGTCTCCACTACATTACATTATTACCCTTTCGTTTTAGTGTTGTAGAAAGCCTGCACATGTAATGCATTTCACATTTCACCAAAAAGGCAATAACAGGTCTCCCACTGTAACTGTGTTAGTTACTGCTGCTGCAGTTCGTCTGTGCTTTACATTGTAAACACTTTCTTTTTTTTTTTTTTTGATATTTCACTTTTTCTTTCTGCTTTGGAAGCTCACAACTGCTGATTGCCAAGACCTCTTTTATATCTTCCATTCAACCTACAACCCAACGTTACAGGAGTGAAAATGTGAGGTTACGTCAGAGTTGAAGCCACGTTCCACGTTATTGTGTCTATCTCCAGTAATTACCAGTCTGAATGAACTGTCATTATTGATTCAAACCCTCTTTATCTGGATGCAGGTGCAGCATCTCTACGTGATCTCCTCCTGGCCCACCAGGACTGCAGTCAGGCCACTGAAACAGATTTAAATCTAGCCAACCACACATGGTATACAGCACATGATGTAGTCTACTGGGTCTCAGACACCACGTCACAGGTGTGTGCAAATATGGCAGCCTAAGAAATAAGACACCATCATTTTAATTGCAAATAAAAATACTGAATGGAAATACTTAACATGAAGCAAGTGCCGAGAGATTTAATATCACTCAGTACTTTCTATTAGTTACATGTGTTTAGTAGCCTATGTAGGATCCCAAAAAGACCCCTCCTCTAAACCCCTGAATGGAATATTATGAGTATTATCCATCATAAAGTTTGTTGGTGGCGCAGAACCTTTAAAAAAGTCTGGCCCTCTGCCGTTTCCTGCTTTAATGGCCCGCGGATCTGCGCGTTGGACGTGAGGGTGCTGATGGAACATCAGGCTGAGAGCTGAGAGGCAGGACGCCGCAGCCATGACGATGCGGCTGCTGCCGCCGCCGCCTGCTGCGGGCGGAGTCTCTCAGTCTGGCTGCCTGCTGTCCTGTCATCGGCCTGGGTGTGGTCTTGCAGTCTGGGGGTACCGTTAGCAGGAAATCGAGCTCCAGCCTGTTTCGCTTTTAAGGCGAAACAAAGAAGAAGGTCGGAGAAAAAAAAAAAGAAAAGAAAAGAAAAGAGAAACGCACTCGCGAGCGCGAGGAGGTTGAAAATAGTTCTTCGCTCTCGAGCTAAAAGTAACGGCTGTTTCCTCGAGACGGGAGGGCGGTTTGATTGGCGCCGTTGTTCTGATATGAAAAAAGTTTTCTGCCGCTCGTCTGATTTAATAACTTTTTTATAAGACAGGAACCGGACTGAAGAGCGAGGAAAGATGCCGAAGACGGTAAGACTGAAAGCTGCATTAACGTTATCATGTCAGAAATAGCGTCTTTTTGTCTGCCGCCCGCTGCGTTATCGCCATAAAATTGCCATCACGGCTTTGCTGTCCGACACTGGGCCTTAACGTCCGCAGCAACCGTAACCTTAACTGTATCTCTGGGTGCACGCTGCGGCATTTTAAGCCCTTTTGCCCTCTTTGTATCCCTTCCAGCTCCACCCGGAGATCACCGGGGTACTTTCCGTTAGGTGTGTGTGCGCGCCCGCGCGCGCGCGCGCTCCCGCCTGTTTGTTCCTTATTCAAATTAGCGCCTTTAATCAAACCATTCATTCGGACATTCGGCCGCAGTACAGCGCGTTATTACATCACTGTGAACTTCCCTCAGCTCAAGGGCCTGAAAGTAGATCTGTGGAGTCGGTTTCCAGCGGAAGCCGCTGTGTTGGCCTGCAGTAGCCCAGCGAGCTAGTCCTCCCAAGGCCTCCTGTTCGGTCTGGTCTAACAAGGGAGGGATTTGAGCTGTCATCCAGGGCCAGCTGTGCTGCCCAAAATCTCGCACACTTAAAAACAGGGAGGTGGGCGTAATGGCAGGCACTAAGGACTGCTGTGCCATATTGCAAGTGATGCCAGGAAATGTGTCTCTGAGCTGTGATGTCACAAGAAGAAGCACCCCAAGGCTCCATAGATGCGGTGCCGGTGCAGCGCTGAACAAAGAGAAAGAGGGCCTCGCACAGACTGGACTCTTTCTTCCACCCAAGCAGCATTGCGAGAAGCCGAGCCCGGTGCTTTTCGGCTCATGCCTTCATCGGCGCTTAGCAGAAGTTGAAAGTGGTTTCTGACCCACCGCTCATGTTTGCAGCACAGGATGAACGCACCAGTTGGGCTTTGACTCAGCATAATGCTTTTCGGATCGAGAGGGAAATATTGAAGCTGAACTCTGTGTGCGGCGGCCCTTCTCATCCACAGTTGGCTCAGGGCAGCCAGAGCCCGCATGCACACTTGCCAATAAAAGGAGTACGATGCTACAGAACGAGTCACTCGTGACCCATGAGATGAAGGTGGTGCTAAGTACAGAGCCTTTAAGTCACGGTGCGCACACTGCGGTTCCTTAAATCACCATGTTATTTGTTTATTTCAGCAGCCTGCGAGTGCATCTCTACCCTGGGTGCAAGCGTCGCGCTCATCATTCGCTCCACGTTATAAAAAAACTCAATTATTTTGTGCAGCAGTCAGTAACTTGGCCAATGTGATACTAGCTCAGCATTTCTTTAGAGCTTTCAGTCATTCAATATCTGAGTGTAATTGTAAATACGTGTACGCGTGCGTGTTTATCACTGCTGGCATATCCTGAAAACTGACCTGTGAACCCCACTGCACGTCCAAATTGCAACCAGAAATATAAATGGTACCAAGGACTGCAGCTGCTTTCTTCCTGCAGTATTGTTTCTGCTAGCATGCTTCCTCGATATGTTCTCCACCTGCCAACCCGAAGAAATGTTGCAGCATCCTGCCGTGTAAAGTGTGTACTACCCTCCTCTTCCCAAAAGGAGTTCCTCTAATTATATCAGCATTTTAAAATGAACATTACAGGGCCATTTTGTGTAAGTCAGCTGTTAAGCAGTGCCAGGGCAATTAACAGCTATGTATAATTAGTTGTTAGCAATAAATTTGCCCATTTACTAAAAAAAATGCTTTGTGCAATTTTAAGACAATAAAAAATATATATTAAAAAAAAAATATATATATAAAAAATTACATTTGAGCAGTGATAGATTATTAAGGTCGGTATCGGTATCTTTTCAGATGTTCTGTACTGCACTGCATTAACATATCTACATATTTTTCACAACAAGAGTTTACTATACTCTCGATATGCGTTTTAGTCTATGTGCCAAATCTCTGCTGGGTGCAGCTGGGACACTGTTAGCCTCAGCGGCACCAAAGTAGTAGCTTACAGTACTGAAGTAACAGCTGGGGACCTCAAAGACCTCAAAACAAGCTGCTTGGCAATCACGATGAGTTCACAGTCACAGCGACACTGCAGGGAATGTGCAGCTGCGTTGTAGAGACCTCAGCCTACACATAGCATAGAGTTAAAAAAAGAGGAAACAAGTAGTGGACAAGAGGTCAAGAGGAAGCAGAAAGAGTTTCTCTAAATGAACAGGGCCAGTGAATGATGGCCAAAATGGATTGTGGGATAAGTTAGACTTGAGGCTTAAATAATCCAAAATACTTCAGGCTATATGCTGCCAGGGTCGGCTGTTGCAAATGGTGGATGGCGATATCAGTGATGAAGTGGTGTAAAACCAGACCTGTTATTGAAACAGTCAGTGGTCTGGTTCCTTTTAGTAACAGCTTGCGGCGCCATGTGAAGGTGCCGTAGACAAGGCGTATGAAAGAAGGAAGCTAGATACACTTGATTCAGCAAATGCTCCAAAGCTCCCCGTCTGCACCCAGTGAAAGCTGTGTACCCCCTTTTGTCATCACGTCCACAGCTTCCTAGGGAGTAAAAGAGTCATGGCGTAAAAGATAGGTTTTCCATTAACTGTGTTGGTGACCCAGTTTTAAAACACACAAACATTTATTTAGTGTTTTATTTAACGGTAACAACCTTGATGTTTCACAATGGCCATTATTATTGAGAAACTCTGCCTTTGCTGGACTTGCGTTCTTGGCCATGCTTCAGTTTCCCAAGGAAGTGATGTTGTGACTCAAGGTTTCTGCACTTACATCAGTTCCTCTCTGGTAATTTCCTTGCCTGCAGCCTTATATGGACTTTCACATTACCGTCTCTGCTGTTCTCCTCCCTGCATTCCCCCAGCGTGGTCCTCAGATGCCATGCTCCACTTTAGATTGCATTACGGCAGTGCAACAAGTTCAGGGTTTTGCTGTACGTCTGCAGTGTTTATCAGTCCGTAAAGTGTTATTTCACACCTTTAACGGAGATGCATTATTTTGTCATATGTAGTTGCCACCGCCGCCATTTTCTCTCAAGCACTAAACAAACACACATAAATTTGATTTTATTGCTAAAATCTGACCCCATGTTTTAACAACAAATATGTATTTTTCCAGTTCACTGATTTGTATTGTTGAATGGGCCTTAACTACAGTAAAACTTTGCTCTCGTATTTTCCTACTCGCTGTTTGAACAACCATTTCAGTGTTGGTACAGCAGACAAGCAGCCTGTTTTTTTTAACACCCTTTTATCCACAAATACAGAAACAGCCTACCACACAACCTGAGCACAACGTTCCCATTTTAGCCCATTATGTAGAAATCATGACAGATGCAGCTCTCTTGATAGTAAGACCAAACTTTTAACAAGTGTGGCTATGGAGAAATGGTAAATGGAAAGAGCCAGAGGTATGCAGGCAGGGGATTAAATGAGACTGTAGTGCACATAGCAGAGCAGATTAACAGTGTGTAGAGGTAGAGGCAGTGGACAAACTACAATCGAAACGTCTGGGAATTTTACACAAATAGCCAGTTCAATGTTTTCTCTTTGGAGATTGTGAGAAATCAAACTTGTAAGTAAGTTATTTTTTATATACGTATTACCTCCAGGTTTTTTTAGTGTGTGTCTATTTCTATAGCTGCTGTTGGAATAATAAAATCTTGACTATTTTTCTGTTTAAATCATCTAATGTTTTGTATAAAATTTAACCTACCATTATAGACAGTTAAAATTATTACATTTTACGATGTTACAATGACATGAAAGATGAATAAATTATTATTATTTGGCCCTCATCACAATGAGTGTAGTACAACCTTTCTAGTACAACCATCAAGCCAGCAAAGTTTAAACTGTGTACATAATAAAATAATTGTATAAGCACTGCAGTGAGCATTAGTCAACATTATACTGCAAACAGAAGAGCTGGTGGCTTGTGTCAGTAGACGTCTTGTGTTTGTGTGGGAAATGTGTGTCCTGCTCCTGAACTGTGCTGAAAACATGGAATTAGCTTCATGAAAAGTTGTACTAGTTCTGCAAAAATGTATGTTGGAGAACATTCAGACAAGCATTAGTATCGCCATGTTGCTGCCTAATCTTTTTGTTGGGTCTGCATGTTTTTGCGTTTATGGCTGCAACAATACTGTATAACAGGATTTGAACCCAGAAGCAGACTTGGCAGACAAAACCAGTGGGGATAAAGCAGCCCTTACTTGGTCAGTAGGAGGCTTCCAGTTGGCAACATGATGGAAGGCACGGTTAGTGAGCAAATGCAGGGGTCATAAGGACGGCAATATGTTACCAGAAGAAAGCTCAGGCAATATACTGAAGAGCTGTAGCATCTAACTGATAAAATACAATTTTATTATGCTTGTAATGACATTTGAAAACCTTAAAAAAAAAAAGTGGTTGTGGGAAACAGTTCTCATAGACCCTATACCATTGTGTGTACAGTCCCCCTGCTTAGAAAGAAACCTCATCCTCCCTCTTCCTGTCACCCAGTTTCCTCCCTTCAGTCATGCATGGGGTTTCTTCAGTGTAATGCTAAGAGGGACCCAGCACCCAACCGCAGGCTAATCTGGATAACAGACAGGATGAGAGGAGTTGAGGATTTCTTTCTACAGTCATCCAATGATATTCTGGCAGACAAGTGGTGGAATTTTACCTGTACCAAATTTGGCCTCAAACATGAAACCCAGACTGCTGAAATAGCCATGTTTTTACTTACTAGGATCTGATTTGACTTTTAGCTCATATATATACTTTCCTGTTGGCTCACTGCAAACTCTGTACTATGGTAGCGGGTAATAGCTTTAACAGAGGATGTAAACATGCCTGTTGTCTTTTTAAATGATTTCTCTTGTATTAGTGGCTTAAAGGCGATAACATAACAATGTCCTTATGCCGCACATCACACTGCATAGGTCGTCATCACGTCACATTTTCACACTTCATATGCAGCGACAAGTGCCACTCACATAATAATTCAGTTCAATTCCATTTTAATTCTTAACAGAATTTACCTCAGGGCACCTTTCATATAGAGCAGCTCTAGACCACACTCATTATAATATTATTTACAGAGACCCAACAATTTCCACCACGAGCAGCACTAGGTGACAGTGGCAAGGAAAAACTCCCTTTTAACAGGCAGAAACCTCGAGCAGAGCCAGACTCTGGGTGGGCGGTCGGTCATCAGCCTCGACCTTAAATAAAGCAGGTTTTCCAGGCATAGTAATGTAAAATTAACCAGATTATTGTACACAGTGACGGGGACCATAGTGCTCACAAGTCCTGTTGCTCTGCCACGCTATCGATCTGTCATCCACAGATATAAGGATGCTGGTGGTCAACATTTTTGTTACCTCTTGCTCCCAAATCCACTTAGCGGTATCTCCTTTGTTGTCTTGTGCTTTGGTTGGAAGGATTGTGCTGTGAACACTGACTGAGATAACACTGGTGTGGGAATGTAAGGGTGGTGACTGAACGCTGGGACATCAAGGGTATTTTACCATTATGACCTTGTCAAATGGTTTCTGTAATGTGTGTGGTGAATATTGTAATATAAAGGGGATGTTCCCACATATATGATGTTTAATCAAAGTGCATCTCAGGGGAGAGAAAACTTTGCTAGACTCTACTTACATCACTGGATCTGCTCTTGGCTGAACTGCATCTTTAAATCGCACCTTTTCTGTGGGTTCACTTGAGCAGTTTCCTTCCTTCCTGACATGGTAACCTGGGGGTGTCTACCAGCATTCACGTTTGGGTTAACTTCTCCATTGTTGCAATTCTTAATTGACATATAATTATAAAACAGCCATGTTCACGTCCTACTTGCAGTTTTTCTCTAAAGCCACAAAAAGCTGCTAGCATGGCTATACTCATTGTCTTCTTGCTATAGTGTGAATTGACATGGTGAGGTGAAATGGAAGCGGAGTTTATTATTATGGCTATTAATGTACCTAAGTCCTAAGTCCAACATGGCCTGTACAATTATCTTGAAACTAAATGTGCACATGATTTGAAAATAAATGAGTAAAAAGTCAATATACATTTATACCATATATTTAAAATATATATATTATATATATATATATATATAATTAGGTGTAAATGCTACAGGACCTAATCAATATTATGAAGTGATGAGTTGGTTTGATAAATCAAAGACCAGTTATACTAACATAAGAGGAGATGAGACCTTTATGATATGTGCAGCTGATAGTAGTAGGACACAGCTGTATGAGTACTGCTGAAGCAAATATTTGAATTAAATATTTAAAATAACACAAAGCTTCAGGCAATCAGTGGAGCGGAGGATTCTTGAAGAAAGCTTCACATTACATAGGTCAGCCAACAAACCCAATAGTTTGTCAAAAAGCTAATTATCAAAAACAACACTGTAACAGAATCGGTCTTTAGATATGCTTCTAAATGTAAAGCTTTTTACAAGTTGAAGTATTCATTTGTGGAGCATAGCTTTGGTGTGATTAAAAAAAACAGTTAAGAATAAGTCATGGAAACATGACACGTGGGCCTGAATGGGGTGTTTTTCGCGCATGTGCTAATAATAGTGTGTTTTTGAATACTGGCCATGAGAGACACACCCTAACCAGGCCCAAAATGTATGAGTGTAGTTCCTTTTTCATGCTACATTTGCACGTCTGACTCAGGAAACGAAGCCGCTTAAACCACGGCAGGGTGGTCATTAACTGAACTCTTATCTGCACTAGTGGAAAAAAACATTTCATCCAAGTTCAGAATTGCCTGTTTAAAGAATGGTACGTCTAGATGACTTTTAGGCTTCTATGTTGGAGTTCAGTGTGCAGGCCCAGGTTGTAGGCTTCACTACAACTCTGAACTGCTGGCGATGACAGGAAGTGACAAGGAGGGCAAGTGTCCTGACCAGTAAGCGGGGTCCTGCTGACATGAATGGGAAAGAACGCAACTCTAATCAGCCCTACAACGGGGAAATAATGCATACCATTGTTGTTCAGGGCAGGCGTGGGCCTCGGCCTGCACAGTTATTTCCCAATAGACATACATGCATGCTGCTGTCATCTCTCCTCATTTCCAAGAGAACAGAGAAAGTGACACATGCCTACATGGTCAGTTGGCTAAGTACAGAATCAGTTTATCCTCTGGGCAACCTCATCGAGGGGGGCTTTAAGGTTAAATACGTTTATTTAGCTTTCGAAGTATAATTTTGCACTACATAAACATTTCAAGTCGCTTAAATAAGAAGTGGCTTACTGGCCAATTAACCAGCTGTAACAAAATGTGTTACCTGAAGGGAACGATCCCTTCTGTCTGTCTGTATGTCTGTTCTTGTTAGGGTCGAGATAGCTTAGCAGAAAGCTGACAGGTTGCTTGATACGTGGCAGGATGTAGGCAGCTCTCACGAGAGCTCAGTGTTTAGCAGCAGTGCCTCACAAGGCCCAGCCACCAGAGGATGTGGTTACTTCCTGTAGATAAGTTACTGAGACGGAGCCAGATTGCCAGTTTGTTGTACACACTGCGGGGCCTTGAGAAATGATCTAAAATGAGTTCTACATATATCAACGTATACATTTTCGTGATATTATGATGGTTTGGGTGGATGATAGTTCACCATAGGCCTGACTGGACTGTGGACGTGTTCCCCAACAGACAGACAGAGTGTGATATATGTCGATTCATTTTTTTAATACTACCAATTTAAATTCTCCATAAGGTGACTTTAAGTTAAAAAAAAACACGGTGATGCTTTTTCAGTTTAAGCATCAAAGGGATTCCACAGAATGAATTTCAGTGCTGAGTGTGGTCATGAGTCACTTGAAAATGGGCTAAATTCTAAAAAGCCACCCTAAAACAATATTCAAAGATTGATCCGTAAATTGTTTATCTCTTTAATGTCTAGATTTTTTTTATTTTTTAATCACTAACTTTTTTCCTATTTGCTGTCTTCCTCAGATTAGTGTCAGAGTCACCACAATGGATGCTGAACTGGAGTTTGCCATTCAGCCAAATACAACAGGAAAGCAACTCTTTGACCAGGTATGAGAAACATCTGACTTGTAACCCTTGTAACTTGTAATTGCCAATACAATTAATTTTATACCGCCATTGTAAAAACACATGGGATATAAAATTATATCTAGTAAATACAGTACAGGAGGATTCACATTAGCACATTAATAAGGGTTCTGCTTTTATGTTTTAAGGTTGTTAAGACCATTGGGCTGCGTGAGGTTTGGTACTTTGGACTCCAATACCAGGATACAAAGGGTTTCTCTACGTGGCTCAAGCTCAATAAGAAGGTGAGCTCTTTGGTATACAAAACGCTGTTTTGCCCTCCTTTGTTAAGCTTGAACTCAAGTCTATTTACAGAAGTATAACCTCTAACCCTCATTCGTGTCACGTTTTATTTTAGGTGACAGCCCAGGATGTGAGGAAGGAAAGCCCGCTGCTGTTTAAGTTTCGTGCCAAATTCTTCCCTGAGGATGTGTCGGAGGAGTTAATCCAGGATGCCACACAGCGGCTGTTCTTCCTACAGGTGAAGGAGGGAATCTTAAATGACGACATCTACTGCCCTCCAGAGACGGCGGTCCTCCTGGCCTCCTACGCAGTGCAGGCCAAGTACGCCGACTACAACAAGGAAGTCCACACACCAGGCTATCTGTCCGGTGAACAGCTGCTCCCTCAGAGGTAACCCAGGTTTCTTTGCAGTGAATGTCGGATAGATGTCACCATTCAGACAGTGTGTTTGTAGGAGACATGTTTCTCACTCGCATGTCCCCGTGTCCTCAGAGTTCTAGACCAGCACAAACTCAACAAGGACCAGTGGGAGGAGAGGATTCAAGTGTGGCACGAAGAACACAAGAGCATGATGAGGTAACCACTGACACATGGATACACTTGCCACGTTCGAAGAAGCGAAACATCTTAGCCCACTTGCTCTTTCAACAAATGCTCTTTCACACTCTTAGCCCAAAATACAGACTGAAATGTGTACATTTGGGAGGTCAATGCACCACAGTTGCATCCGATTTTTTTCCTCTCAAGGCTTGTTTTCAGCCGTGTTGCTGTACATTGAACATGTGCCCCCTCTGAGCTCAGTGTGTTCTGGTTAGGTCTGTGTGGTGATGAGGGTCAGGTAGAGCGTAGACTGGCCCTCAGAGTCAGAGCTCCAACATCTCAGGCTTTTGTGCTCCTTAATCAGTCTTTCTGAAGCACTAGTTAAAAGGCACGTCTTATTTTGCCCACAGAGAGGAATCAATGATGGAGTATCTGAAGATTGCGCAAGACCTCGAGATGTATGGAGTCAACTACTTCAACATCAAGAATAAGAAAGGAACAGAACTATGGCTGGGAGTGGATGCTTTGGGGCTCAACATTTATGAACAGAACGACAAGTAAGTTAATTCCACAACAATGTAATTGTTAATCAGTTCACATTTTCAGCATAATCGGGGTTTATTATCGTCACAATTATTAATATTACCTGTCCAATGTAATGCAGCTGACCCAGAGTTTTTGTTGTTCATTGTCTTCAACAGAATGACGCCCAAAATTGGATTTCCTTGGAGTGAAATCAGGAACATTTCCTTCAATGACAAGAAGTTTGTCATTAAACCAATTGACAAGAAAGCACCTGTATGTATACCCTTAATAACAGACAGCTGATAAATCATCTGTCTATGTAAAACTCCTAATACAAACCTGTAATGTTGCCGTTTTAGGACTTTGTGTTCTATGCTCCGAGACTGCGCATCAACAAGCGCATTCTGGCTCTTTGCATGGGCAACCACGAGCTGTATATGCGCCGCCGCAAACCCGACACCATTGAAGTGCAGCAGATGAAGGCTCAGGCTCGGGAGGAGAAGAATCACAAGAAGATGGAGAGGTAAGTGTCAGAGAAGTGCACTATGAAATGTTTTAGTAAATTCAGGGTATGGTGAACTATGGTCTACTTTCTAAAGATCCTACTGATTACTGTATAATCCAATACACCTTTTATCTTGTGTACTGTTCCTATTTCCAATAGAGCTCTGCTGGAGAATGAAAAGAGGAAAAGAGAAGTTGCGGAAAAGGAAAAGGAAAAGATTGAAAAGGAAAAGGAGGAATTAATGGAGAGATTGAAGCAGATTGAGGAGCAGACGAAAAAGGCCCAACAAGGTGGGTGACCTACTTGTCATCGTGCTGTAACGGACGGCGACAATGTTTCTCTCTCTCATGTGACGCTCAGTGCTTCTCTGTGTCTGTGAATGTGTGTCTGCGCAGAGTTGGAGGAGCAAACGCATAGAGCTCTGGAGTTGGAGCAGGAGAGGAAGAGAGCTAAGGTGGAGGCTGAACGCCTGGAGACTGAGCTGAGGAGCGCTGAGGATGCCAAGACGGCACTGCTGCAGCAGTCAGAGAACCAGATGAAGAACCAAGAGCACCTGGTCAGTTGCCAAAAACTATTTGTCTAATCATAGGCACTGAAACAAAAAGAAGTGGGTTTGATGACAGAAAAATGTTCTTCGAATATCAGTATGAAGAAAGTCTAAAAGAAAATGTCCTTTTAGGCCACAGAGTTGGCTGACCTGACTTCCAAGATTTCCCTCCTGGAGGATGCCAAGAAGAAGAAGGAAGACGAGGCAGTGCAGTGGCAACAGAAGGTTTGATCTGAGTTTCTACTTTTTTTACAGCAACCCAGCAGTCTTCTTCCTTTGACTGCAGTGACAGTTGTTGAAACTGAAAGCACAAAGGAGCATACTGTTTCACGCCCAACTGTAGAACTGATGACATGAAGTGAAAGTATTTGTTTCCTGCTTGTCATTAAGGACAAGTAAGGTAGTTACGTACACAGTTACACAGATACATTTCTTCTTGTCTCCCTTTTATATCCTCCCCATAACCGCTTGTGTTTCAAGGCATTGGCATACTTTTCTCAACAAGTATAAAGTAGTGATTTTACTGTGGCTCAAAGTGAGCTCAATGTGGACATGGCAGAAATTAGTTAATCATCAAACATCGCTTCTGTCCGATATTCTGCTGATCACATAGCCCCTCCCTTGGGACACAGCGAGGGCAGCCGTTCCTGTGGTCTTTTTGTTTATTGTGAGGGGTGAAAGCTCACAGCTCACCTCATGTTTTATTTGTTAAAAATCCATGTGTCCAGCTCCCTCTTTGTTTATTTGGGCAGCGTGACTCATTCTGTTTGTGGTGGTGACGGCTGTCTTTTGTGTGAAAGAAATTCTGTTAATCCCTTTTGTACCATTATGATATTCAGGCCGAGACTGCTGTGCTAAGTGGTGGTCTCCATGTATGTACTGTATAAATCTGCAAAGTATTGAGAATAGTAGAAAATAAAACAGATAAACAAGGCAGAGAAGGATAATACAACGGTCCGCCAGCTTTTCCAAGTGAGTCCCTATTATGTTGTTTTGTTACTTTCTCTTGCTCAGCGTCTTCAATTCCTTTTTTGTTCATTTTGTAACACAAGTTGTCCTCTAATGCCCTATGGCTGACGTCAAGGATTTAATAGATTGTTTAAATTCAGTGTTTTTAGTATCCAAAATAACACAAACTATGTTGTACAGCCAGTAGGGTAGAGCTGAATTTGATTATTCACTGAGTTTTGCTCTAGCGCCACCATGAGGTTGCCATTTTTGTCTCTTAGGGAAATGTCTTGATAGCTGCTGGATGGGTGCCATGTAATTTGGTGCAGACATTCATGTTCCCCCTCATGATGAATTGTAATAACTTTGGCGATCCCTTAACTTGACATCTGGCGCCATCATCAGGTCAAAAAGCACCACTGTGCAGCCTCAGAGAGCTGCTAGCATGGCCACAGACTTCTGTTTGGCTCGTACTACTTTAAAAAAAAACCTGTTGTTTTTTGGACCATTGAATCTGTGTCTACTTATCTTAACAAGGATATGGTCAAAATGATAGCGAGCCCTGTAAATATAACACACAATCAACTTATTGGCATTCTCTGTTCCGTCAGGCTACCATGGTGCAGGACGACCTGGAGAAGACCAAAGAAGAGCTTAAAAACAAAGTGATGGCGGCTCACATTCAGGAGCCCCTCAGCGCAGAGAACGAGCACGACGAGAACGACGAGAGCAGCGCCGAGGCCAGCGCCGACTTCACCACTGCCGCCACGTACAAGGACCGCAGTGAAGAGGAGCGCATGACCGAGGCTGAGAAGAACGAACGTTTGCAGAAACATCTACTCGTAAGTCTTCACTCATATGTCATATATAAGATACATTCGATCTGTTAAATATTCTGTACATTCAGGGTCTCATACGTTCATGATAACATGCTGTTGTGAGATGTATTAAAACTGTGATGACTGTATTTCCAGGTTTTAAGCTCAGAGTTGGCCAACGCTCGGGACGAGAGCAAGAAAACAGTGAATGACGTCATCCATGCGGAGAACATGCGAGCGGGACGAGACAAGTACAAGACCCTCAGACAGATCCGGTCAGGAAACACCAAACAGCGCATTGATGAGTTTGAATGCATGTGATGTCTGCATTCACTGCAAATGCCCACCCAGCTGGGCCATTCTTGCCTGGACTGCAGTCCTGCCTCGCTCACTCCGTTTCCTCTATACCCAACCATATCAGATCCACAGCATGACATGGTTGCACGAGCACAGCGCAATGTTGAAATATGGATCTGGAAAACTCCATTTGTTATAATTCCTAACTTTGAATTTAGGCAAGTCACTGGTTGAAAAGGGACATACTGTATTTTAGTAGCACATTCCTCAAAAGGGGTTTAAGTAGCATGTTAGTAATGGGCTCACGCCTCATTTCATTGAGTAAGCTTTTCTAATTTCTTTATATATTTCTTTCTATCATGATTTCAAATTGAAAGGCTTAGCGACCAATCCAAATTTCAGGTTGAAACCTGCCTGTAGACATACTATTTCTGCTGTACACATGCAACGGTTATTCACACAAGTTAGAATTTTCAGACAGTAATATTTCTCCCATGATCCGTTGCCCGTAAAACCAAATGCACTGTAATCTGTCTGCGTGGAGCGATAATAGACCAGTATTATTTTTTTTTTACTTTCCATTGCACTGTTTTCAGAATCTGCCCACTGTTACAAATCAAACAGTATTTACACCTCACTCACGAGGTGATATTAAAGATCAATTTCCTGTAGGATCTTTTGTCTGTGTTTACATTTCTGAACACCTTCAAGTCAGATTTATTAAAGCTTTAGTGTAAAGTTTGCTGTTAAGGCTCAAACAAATCAATTTCCTTTTAAATCTGCACAGAATGAACTTGATACGACATAACCTACAATCCTAGAAAGCTTCATCCTGTGTGTTTGCCTTATAACAATATTTGAAACAAGCTTTAGCCACAATTAGGTTCCCTGTCATGAAAGTTGCATTTTTGTTTTGAAGCAACTGGTGCAAATCTGGTGTCTGAAAAGCATTTTAATCACTAGCTAGAAGTTTGTGACTTTGAATGTTTACCTGCAAAATCAAATAAAAATCGTGTTTTGTCTATATATATCTACACAGACCACATCTGTAGAAAATTTCTTGTAAATCAGGATGTTGTTTGTAATCAAAATACAGGGTTCTTTGCATTGGTATAACCAGTACAGTATAAGGAATGATACTGTAATTATAACATGTAACATTGGCTTTTGTTGGTGAACAAATGATAATCTGTTGTAGTTTGATCTTAAATGCTCCGTCATCTGTCACAGAAGAAAACTTTTTTTCCACAAAATCTTCATAGAATTTGATCAAATAAAAATTATTTCATTAAACATGCACTGGACAAACATAGCTTACCTTTGCAAAATCAGTCAAAACAGATGTGTATTTTGTAATTTGGATTTTTCACATGTGATAAAATGATAATAAAATTATGGAGGGTGAAAATAGACACCACTGAGGATATTTTTGTATGATAAATTCTAGATGTACCAGTCAAAGATAGATATAGCTGTGATAGTAAGCTGATGGAACAAGCCTCTGGTAGGACGAATGGAAAGCCAGGCACTACAGGACATTCTGCTCATGGTATAATGCCATGAATGGACATTTAAAACAAGGCCAGAACGTTATTTTATAAAAGTGAACATGACGTACTTCCCTGTGCCATTTTCCCAGATTACATTTTGGCATTCAGACGCTTGTTCTTGGATATTTAGATATTAGTGTTTGAAAGATTTATTTTCACTATTTTGCAAAGTGAATGTATTTTAGTGGTAAATATTTCTTTTTATTTTAGTTTATTTAGATTTGTCATATTGAATGAACATTTTTCATTTGTACCAAGATGCATTTTGATATACAGTATTCTGGCCCATTGCAGTGTACACTTCTTGTATCTGCCATGAAATATAAGTTGTTGCTGTTTTGGACACCTTTTCATGCCTCTGGACAATAACTTTTATAATGCTGCACTGTATGTTCTACATGAAGCACCATGTATTGACAGCCTTCTTTTAAGAATCAAGTGTAATTTGTACTCTAGTCCTCATGTGTGGACATGAAATGTATTAAAAGATTCTTCTCAATATTTTGCCTTGAAGCAGAAAGGACTGAAACATAATTAATACTGTAAATTGACAGACAGTGCCTTGCCCAGGTTTTTCACTAGATATTGATGCTTCCTTTTACCAAGGAAAAAAAATGAATAAAAGTCAAATTAAACAATTTTCTTTTCCTGACAGTTTCTGCATTTTACAACTATTACTTTTATAACTTCGGTTTCTGCCATAACTGAAGTATAAAATCTGTTTGATTTATGTGTATTTATATATTTATACCCCACATTTCTTTACGTTATATCATGAAATACATGCATTTCATTAATGTTTATGTTGACTCTAACATAACAGCGATCACCCTCTAGTTGCAGTCTTGCAATGAGCCACATGGTGGCAGTATACCTTCAGTCTGCAACGACGGTGACATGGCAACAATTTGAAAGTGATTCAGCTGTTTCACATTAATGAACGTTTGGTCAATGATACATGGATTTTCATAATCAAAGGTCATGTTAATTGATAGTTAACATATCTGTGGATAGTATGTTTAAACATTTAAATAAAAGCCACTTTGAGGTTAATTTTTCTCTACTTCACCAAAGGAAGTTCTCATAGATGTTCATAGCATTTTAAAACTAGGTCTCAATCACCAAATAAGAAAATATGGTTAAACAGGACCTACAAAAACATTCTGCAAACATTTCAAAATGGTAAACACTGAAATAGCTCCCAGAGTTGATTTTACCCTCCGGAAAAAGCCTCAACTGTCACATATTTGTTACATTTTTGAAATCCAACTTGGAGAATTCAGGTTTAGACTGAAAACCCAAATATATAATGAACCCAGTGACTGACAGGTAAGCAAATAAGAAACTCTGTGTGATTTGCAGTTTTAAACCTATGAATCCGGGTGCAGATGCAGACAGCTTCTGCCTTTTCTATTTAAGGGAGCGCACATCTCCACAGCCACAAGCTCCTGCCACCTGAGTGCAACAGCATTTAACATTTTGTAACATTTTTGTCATTAGTATGTTATTATTTTTTGCAGTATATGGACAGTACTTCCCTTTTCGGGTTGTGCTAGCTGCACCATTGATGCAATTATTTGTGGTAGCGAAATAAATATTTTACCAAATAAGTTAAAGTAATCAAAAGGGTTTTGCACCTATTTTTGCAATAGGAAATTCAGTTAATTGTTGTTCAATGAGTTGATGAAAAAGCATCTCTTTCTCAACACCAAAAGGAGGGGGTGTTTTTTCATCTCCCACTTCCCCTATATTTGTGGTATCAGTGGACTGAAATGGGTGTTGAAATGCATCACACTAAACTGCCACTTAAGATAAGCTGCCATGAGTTTTACTGTTTGAGAAAATATCACAGTGTATATATAGGATTCCTGTAAATAGCTTTTATCACTTCCTTGCTTCATTCTTCTTCACGCCCTTCATTGCCCTTCAAGTCTTTAACTGTATAACCGTATTTAGTGTCAAATATTTCATTCTAAATGTTACCAAAGGGT
Source organism: Gadopsis marmoratus (assembly GCA_036023855.1). NCBI lineage: Eukaryota > Metazoa > Chordata > Actinopteri > Centrarchiformes > Percichthyidae > Gadopsis > Gadopsis marmoratus. The sequence goes on along the minus strand of JAVQJF010022552.1, from coordinate 27,389 downwards.
TTTGTCTAATGACTGAAATTCATGATACTTTCGCAGCAAAAAGGTAAAAAAAATTTGAGTTCACAAAAAAGTGCAGATTTCATGCTTGAAAAAGAATAAAGACTATAATATTCAAATAATGTTCAATATTACTATAAAGTGGGTAATAGCATTATGGTGCATTGGGGCAATATGGGAAATCATGGCTGTTCTGTAACAATGTAAAAGTGTTCTCTGCCCTCTGCACATTTAAATCATGTGACCAACAATCTCTCATGTCAAAACGACAAACTAATTTGCTTGTCAGTGCCTTTCCAAATAAATCTTTAGAGGTGCAGGTAGATGGATTTTGTTACCTTTGTGCTCCCTGTTCTTATAGTCTTCTACTCTAAGCTAACTGACTGCTGGCTGTAGTAGCTTTATATTTATCATATGACACATGAAAGTGGTATCAAGCTTCTCCTCTAACTCTCTGCAAGAAAGCAAATAAGCGTATATAAAAACTATTTTCATTTGAGTTGTTTCTGATCTGCCACCACTCCCATAGGTGTGGTTATGTTTTGGCAGTTATTAATACATATATTGTATTTGAAATGTGAAATATTAAAACCAAAGCAGTGCTGCAGTACGGCATTAGAATAAGTGAAAGTTATTTAACAAAATGTCAGACATTGCCCAAATGATATTTCCTCATAAGATGATACTATAATACACTACACTACACCAGACTATAGTATAATACACTATACTATACTACACTACACTACAATACACTATATTAAACTATACTATACTACACTACACTATTCTATAGAATACTACATTACACTATACTATACTATACTATACTATCATTTACTACACTACACTATAGTATACTATACTATATATACTGTACTATACTACAGGCACACTGAAACAGCTTAGCATCCACTAGTCCAGTCTGAACAGTTAAAGGTCTACAGAATATTAAATGTTCAGTCACTTTGTGTATTGAGGAAGCTCAACATACATTACTGTTGTGGCTGTAGAGGGAAGTCCAGTGAGTGATTTGTGAAGCACTGGTGCAGAGTGACATGAGGAAGTTACACAGCACCGTGCATAGCACATTCTGCTCATTGCAAAAAGATGTGGGTAATGTTAAATAGTGTAGCAATAAAAAGTGACAGTAATAGCTTTTACAGAGTGTACCTTGGAAGTTTAGGAATCCAGACATTATGATCATTTTGGGTGCTTTCACCACAGGAAGGCTTTTTGAACAGGTGATAATCCTTTTCTTTGCCCTGATCATTGCAGCTTCCCTGAATTGGGGGGGGGGGTAGACCACACCAATCAGCAGTGTACACCTAATCACTGATACTTGTCCTTGAAGCAGGAAACAGATGATGGCCCAGTGTTGCAAAATTAGAGAAAAATACTACTGGCATTATCATTAGATACAGTATCACGATAGTGTGATACAGAATAGTAAGACAGACCGTGGTACTTCATTTGAATTTATAGTTTTAACACTATTCCATCTATACTTTACACTGGCTGAAATTATCCTTAATTAAATCTCACAAGGAGCTGATTTTCAGCATTACAAAGCTACATACACACGGTTCTATAAGCCTGTTCTGAACACAACAGTAAACTCATGAATGCCACATGAGGCGAGCAAAACTGCTGAAACAAATTATCTCAAAAGATGTGAGCCACGAAAGCCTTCGACAGCATTTCACAACCGTGACATGTTGACACATTATTTCCACATATTTCCTGTGAGCTAGCTTTGCAGTTATCTTCCTTGTTTTGACTTCCTCTTTGCAGGGTTGAAGCTCAGTGGTCAAACGTATTGTCTTGTGCGCAGTGTCATCATTGTGAGCTCTTGTGAGCGAAAGAGGAGCGCCGCACTCGGACTCATCATCTGCTTCAACAGCAACAGATCTGAGCACTCAGGTAACAGATTGGTATCCAATTCCTTTAAGTACTGTGTACAACAAACAATATCTGTATGTACAAATGGAAATATGTTTTTTTAGGTCTTTGATAATGTTTGGTTGGACTGGTACCAGTGTCTTGTTCATTTATTCTACAGAGCCATCTTTGATTTTGCGAGATCAGGCCCCCCACTTAGTGTATTTGACAAGCTGAGTTTGACACTCTGTATCAGTGAGTGTCAGTTTGTCAAATACCCCAAGTGAGGTGTCACTTTTCAACATTTAACCCATCCCGGGTTACTCCACAGACTGAGCAGCCAACTCCACAGAGTGATCTGTTCTACCACACCAAGGAAACTCTCAGTGCCAAGGGAACAGGCTTGAAATGCTTTTCTTGTGAAACGCTTGAGGATATAGACAAGGAGCAGGGTTTACATTGGTTATGGTGAAGACATACAAATGCTTAGTCGTTGTATCATCTGTTTGACAGTCAGTTATCTGGTAAATCATATGTGAATTACTCTCATACATGGCATTGTTTCCATGAACAGAAAGATTAATTTTATCCCGCGAGAATCCAAATATGTCTAATGAATGAATCAACAAAAGAGAGACACTTGAATTAAAGAGAGGTGTGTTTATTGACATAATCTAATTTTGTTTGTCGTCTTGTCATGCCACATATTGTTACATGCAGAGGGGAAGATAATAGCGCAATAAAATATACCGTGACCCTGGAGTCTCATGAGTCGTCACGTGTCCTCAGAGCCTTTTGGGGAATTTAAATGCACTAACATGATCTGCCTAACTGCATTAACCACGTGTAATAAAGGTGAATGAGGGGCATTTTTTACAGGCTGATCTGTGACCTCTCAAGGGGCTATGCTTATATTCTAAATATAAGTGCTGCATACAGAGGCTTATCATCCAACTGACTTCTGAAAGTTGACACTTATCGGTCTGTCTTGCATTTCCTGTTCCTGTGGTCATGGCTACATTCTCTCTAACTGTTTCCAACTGCAGTTTCAACATATAAAGGTTTTTGAAAAGTTCTACATTGAATGATGTCAGTGCGCAGCACACACATCTACTACTACAATCCATGGCTATATTAGTATCTTCTACAGTGCCTCGTTGCAAGAGGCAGCTGGTAACACATGGTATAATTCATGTGCACCCTGTATTGGCTGCAGAAATTAATGCATTTTGCACTTCTGCAGTTTCATCCATCATGTGTGTTAGCTTGGTTTAAATGTGTGAATGGTACAGATGTATCAAGTAGTTTTTATGGCACTCCCGTACACCGTCACATCAGCCGACTGCTTTCCCATTCCTAGCTTTTCTGTATTTCTTCTTAATTCCCTGTTTTCTTTGTTGTGTTCTGTCCGGCATTTGTTGCTGAAACTCCACCACTCCGCTCTGTTTGCCCAGTAAGTGGGGGTAGAGCTCTATCCTCTGCTTCACATTAAAGAGTTTGATACCACACAAAGTAAGTTATTTCATACTAACATATATTCAGTTTGTCATTTATTCTGCAAAAAAAGCTAAAATCTAAAAGGTGTATTAGAATACTTCTGCCACACCACACACTCAAAGATCTTCTATCTTCAAAGATCTATACTGGCAGCAAAGTTAAGTGTTGGTGTCAGTGACCACTGTGTTAAATTATTAATTTACTATTCCTTAATATAAAGTATTTTAGAGAAATCAAAAAGAGATAAAGATATCTACAGGTAAGGATTGCATTTGTAATTGTAATTTATACAGTCTTCTATCTAGTCAAGCGTCCAATTGATATTGCAATGCCACTGCCTGTAATTACATCTCTGTGGCATAAATGACCAACAAACATAAATAAATACAGAACACTGGATTGTACGCATCAGGGTTTCAGAAAACAAGGCGTCAAAATGTTTGCACACTATCAAACAAATGCCTCGCACATTAGCAAAGTGAATGCTCTGAAAGCGGGTTTTATTAATGAGAAGTCACAATGTAAACATTTATTGCATTCAGTACCCCACAATCCAGGAAAGGCTACAGTAAACATGCCGTACCTCATCAATGGCATGGTCGCCCCTCAGTCAGCAGATGGCAATTAGAGTGCTCCCATCCTTCTTATAAATATCTGGTTTCACTGTCATATTCCCTGTTAAAAGAGAGTTTAATTTAGTTTGTGTGATCTTGTTCCGGTGATCGTAATCTGCTGCTGCATTCAATAAGGCAACCTTACTGCATTAACACGTGGACAATTGTGATCAATGCGACGCATCATCCTCCAAAATCTTATCAAAATCCAGTCAGTGATATCAGAGATTTTACAAACAGATAACCTATTGGCTGAATGCAAAATGATACATATTCCCAATAATGATAGGCAGTATTTGCAGGATCACGTTTTTTTTATTTTTTCAAATACACCAAAGTCTGAAATACATTTTTAATAGAATAAAACATACAAAGAGGGAAATGTAACAAGTGTGTGAGAATTCAAAGTTTTGTCTCCACATCCTTTTATAGTGTTTTTACTGGTACAGTGCAAAATGGGGTTTTCTTTGGATATTTGATAAATGGAATATAATCCTGGTCTCATTCTTTGGTGATGTTGTTGAATTCGGTGAATTTTGCTACTAAATGAGGAACACAACCCTTCCGACTCTTATTCTATTATGGCACCTAAATCACATTCCACTTGTATATGAATTTTTTATTCTTTACAATCTGGGTGTGTTGTGCTCAACAGATACAGGGGTGTTGAGACCAGTTCACATGACAGATTTATGATGGGACAAAAATATAATTTGTAGCTCTGCTGAGAAATGTTTCAGGACTGTGAATTACCCATCACAGGGCAACAGACTTTGATACAACTGAGGAAGAGCAGTGCCTAATAATATTAACAAAATGATAATGAAATTAATTAAAATGGTTCCCATTTACAACATGAGGTTGATAAAGCAAAGTGTTATCTTTGTCAACTGCGTCAGGACTTTCGTGTGAGTGAAGTGAGCACTTTTTTATATTGCCATTTCTTGTTATTTTACAAGGTAATAATATATTGAGCATTTACTGTAATTACAGCATAAAATAGGCGAACAAAGGACTGCTTTATTCTACAGTCCACATACCCAGGACTTACACGATGATAAGGGAGCCACTTAACCACTTTAAAAACATACACTATTGGACGTCATCATCACCATTTAGCAGGAAGCAAACTTGTGGACAGTTTCTTTCCATCCATTCTGGGAGGAGTATGTGGTTCAAGGTGAGGTCGTGGAACGTGTCACTGAAGTTCCATTAGAGGATGTCATTGTGCTCGCGATGCGCCACCTTGAGGAGCTGGTTCAGTGTCTCATTCTCAAAACCAGCATCCATCGTGTGTTGCCTCTCTTTAGCCCAGGTTTTGCGCAGCACCTCACAGCGGTCGTGGCTCACTGGAGAGTTTTTGATGACAGGTAGAAGGAAGACTTCTACGGATGCACCAGCTTTTTAATGATCAAACAGGTTGTTGCCTTCCAAAATGAACTATGAATGTGACTGACAGAAATGATTCATAGGACCGTTCCCTGATCTACCACGGCTATGGTTAAGGTTTGCTGGGTTTTTTCTGGTGAGTACAGTCTCAAAAATACACAACAGAAAATGATCTGAGATCAAGAATGGTTCTCTTGATATCTCTCAGATAATTTTCTATTTGGATGAAATGGCTATTTTTACCATCAAAACTTAATCTGTCCTTCAAATGAGAACATCCACATGTTCTCTACTGACAAAATATCCCAGCACATTTTCTTCTAAGACAACACAACGGTGTAGAAATATCAGCAATATATTTTATATAGTAAAAAATAATTAAATCAATTTTCAGAAACAGGAATGAAATAAACAGAAACTTCTAGCACACAAATAAACCAAACTGTATCCAGTAATAATTCCCCGAACATACTGGCAGATCCGAGTGAGCACCTAGTGAGTATTCCTCTGAGAGTAAGTAGTCAGTCTGTGCAAATTGCGATGGTAGTTGACATCCAGGATGCTTCTGGGGAACATTTTGCCCTGGGCTCACCCAATCAGGCAGTCTCTACACCAAGGCTGAAAACAAGCTACATGATTCAAAGAGCGTCGGAGGGTAAAGCCTTTAACACAGAAATTTAGATGACCGCTGTCGTGACCTTTACTACCAGCTCAACAACTCCAGTGCACAGCAGCATGGCTCTGTGCTCTGCTCTGCTGGTAACCTGCCTGATGGTGTTTCTGCTTATAATTAACCAACCGGCCAGACGATGGCAAACCATAAACGCACTCACTCACTAGTCAATCAGTCTTAATATGGCACAGTTCTTACAGAAAATAGAGAGAATCGACAAAAAATGTCACATGCCTATAAATTTATTTCATTAGATCAAATTTACTGTTTAAAATTAAACATACTTTGACACCTATTGACTTTGCTGGTCTGTGGGATCTACAGTCTGCCAGGATCTTGAATGAATTCAAATCCATAGGTAACACGTTAATCAATAGCAGTCAATAATAACAATAATCATGGAAAGAAAGGAGGCCTATTTTTTCCTGGACAGCTCTGAAACACTTGGTATAAAGAGTAGGTCACCAAGACTCACCGCATCTGACAGGTGGCTTATCAATGTGTTAAACATTTGTTTTATAAAAGTAAGTAACAGTGTTGTCTGAGATGAAACGACAAAATTACTGAATTAAACACAGTTTGTGTAAATAAACAACTCATACTAGTAACATTACAGAAACATGCATATAGAGATTGTACTAATGGGTACAATCCTGTTGTCCCAGTGCATGCTGGGAGGCTCTCCACTCTGCTCACCCTCCCGGGATGCCGCAATATTAAAACAGTCCAATATTATGGCTAAACATGTTCTGTTCCTTGTACTACATGTTTGCTTGAGCGGAACCTGCAAGTGCATGTGCATACAGCATTTCACCAAGTTTTGTATATGTTTGATCAAGTATCACGTCAGAAAGAGGAGCTTCCTCTATTGAACAATAACCTGCACTGAAATCTTATTATTGCAAAATCAAATGCCACTCCTGACCTTTTGGACAGCAAGTACTAACTGACTTTAAACAGGTGTCAGTAAGGTAAGGAATAGATTCATCCTCATTGTAATGCTTCTATTACAGTTTCTTTATGTACCAATGAGGTGCTGCTAGTCCTACTGGCACATGTTGCAATCGCATATCCTTTGGCAGTGACATTTTCACAGGTTTAATATGAGTATTTAATTTGCCACTGAGGCTGTGCAGCTAGCGGATGGAGCAATCTTCTCACAGGAGGTGGTACAAAGACCCCATAGCTTAGGAAAAGCTATACACCAATGGGGACAGGGACTGAGGATACCAGTCTTCATGTCACACATCATCTATGCTTTTATCAAATTACTATAAAGAAAGGACTCTATAGAGTTTTAACCCTCAAACGTAGCATGGTGGGAAGTATGCTAATATGCTAATCACATTCCTTTGGTGGTCCCTTAACTGTCGATCTAGCGCCATCATCAGGTCAAAATTTAAAATTGTCTAACACTTTGCATGCCCTGCAAAGCTAATGACATTTCCATCAACCTCAGCAGTACTTTGTGTTTACTGCTAATTAGCATGCTAACAGGATAAGATGATAAACATTATAGCTCTTAAAACGTCAGCATGTTAGCACTGTCATTGTGTGCATGCTGACGTAAGCTTTTAGCTCAAAGCACCACTGTGTCAAGCTGCACAGAGCTGCTAGCATGGCTGTGGACGCTTTGTCTTTTCTTTTTTTTTTAAAAGTGTTAGTAATTTTCAGCTGGTCATTGTGGTTTCTAGGTAACCATAATCAGGAAGGAATAAATTGTGCGTTTATTCGGGACTATTTTCAGCAAAGGATTAATACACATTTGTTGTGCCAGTGAGTATTTATGTCATGCAGACAGTGTATGTGGGACTGAGTCAAAATAAACTACAGTACCATGTTCATGGTAATGTAGAAACATGTCACCCAGTGCATCGGTGTGACTTGTGTTAATAGTTTTCAGACAACAATAGAGCTCTGTGGCAAATAAACTGTATCAGGCTTTGGGTGCACAGACAATATTTATTCTTAGGATCAATTAACATGTTGTATTGCAGACTAAGTGTGAGGCATTACTGCATTAAATAGTTAGAGGGGCAAGTTCATCTTCTTCACGTCCACACTGGTAAACACCCTGGCCAGGGTTCAACTCATGCTCCTGTAAAATACGCTCTGGAGAGATGGGCCATATTTTCTTTTTTCCCCCCATTGTCCTAATTCAACAATGGTTGAATGAAATACAAATAATGTGCCATATTAGTTGATGTTGCAGAAAAGCAAACTGCCTAAGCACTGCCTTTCCTACTCAGTGGTGCAGTGTGACCTCGTTCATTGTGGATGTACTCTCAGTGTCACTCTGACTTGTGCTTGGAGGAGCCAAGCATCCTTTTGGAAGAGATTGTTAATTGAGGTAGAAACATGGTTGAAGGAGGATTACTGGTTCCCGGCCTGCTACTAAAAAAGCCGTTCAAATAAAAACATCACTGAGCTCACATAATTACTTTTTCTGTGACTGGGTGAACAGCATTAATATGTTCAGTCATATCTCATGCAATGATTCTTAATTGAGGAAGAGGTTTTTGTTTGAGTAGATGATTCCGGTGGGTTAGGTATGTCTGAAATTTATAAATAAGACAACAGAGAGAGGGGTTGCTATGGGAAGAAGAGGGACACAAATGCTACAGTATTAGCAAACTCAGGATTTTGCACAGCACTTGCTGAGTTCTGCACGTGATATTTGCTCACATGGTCCATTTGTACGAGGGCTGTCAACAGTTTAAAACAAACATTAATTAACTGTATTTTCAAAATTACAAAAGTACATTTGCATTTGAAATAAAGTGCTGTATCTATACCTGTGTGTTGCAGCAGTAACAAAGAAAAATATTCGCAAAATATGCAGTTGAAAAATCAGTATTAATGGTATTGCCTGCTCAGAACAAACACATGGTATTAATTTGTAAAGCAAGGTTGTCAGTCACACACAGCTGACCATGTAATGGGGCATGTTCTGGCAAGTGTTGAGATTCGCACAGATTACTTTTGCATTTCGACTGAGTACCAAGATTATATTAAGGCGATCCATGAGACAATCTGAACAAAGTTTGGCAATGGTAGAGGTGAAATATGTCTGTCAAAGGGAGAAAAGTTGGAATGAAGTTGCCAGTTAGAGAGATTTTTGTAGGCTGCTACTGTCAAAACAAACCTTTAAGGCTTGATCATAGATTTAAACTCCTATTTTGCTGTTACCTTTAAATACTCAAATACGGAAAGTAAAATATACTTTTCTCTTACAGAAGGTGAAAATAAATCCCAAATACTTTTCTTTAAAACAAACGGGCCCACGTTTAAGTTAGACCTTTGCCTTCATTCTTCACTAAGAGATGTAATTAGTTTTTATTGTTTTACAGTCATGTCATTTAGTTTACAGCTCAATAAACACATTTAAGTGTGCAATACATCTTTAATGACTACCAGGTTTGCATTTTTTAGACCATTAACTACTGTACAAGTCACTTAACATCACAGGTAAGGTCAGCCTTACTTTGTGTTTAGTGCTAAGTACCGCATGTTAGCATGCTGACACGCTAAACTACCATGGTGATCATGGTAAACATTACACCTCTTTAACATCAGCATGTTCGCATTGTCATTTTGAGCATGTTAGCTCAAAGCACTGCTGTGCCCCAGTGTAGCCCTGCAGCACTACCAGCATGGCTGTAGACTCTATTCATATTTCAACTGTTACATTGGTTTGCATTCATTTTTATACAATAGAAATAATTATTAGCACAAAGGTGAACATAGTGAGGCAATACCAGTTGATCATCACACCTTTATGAACATTTACAGCGCGCAGGCAAAAATGCTCAGCAAAAATGGAAAATATACATGATTTGAAGTAAAGGGACTAAAGCTTGGAATTGCTATAGACCTTGAAATAAATACATAACAAAATGATGAGTGTACATTGGTTGTTACAATCGCAACAATCAGTGGCGTTGCATCTAGAAATCTTGGGCCCCTAAAAAGATCTTATTCAGTGCTTTAAAACAATACTATATTTACTATAATCCCAGACAATTTCCAGGGACCTCATTAACCTCTGAGCATTCAAGATTTTTCAGTTAGTGCAATTGCACATCAGACATTTAGTTGAGAAAATGTCAAACAGGTAGAAAGTATATTAAGTTGTATTTAGTAACTCTTTGTACAGTACAAGAACATTTTCTTGGTCTTTTCCTTCCCGGTTTTCTTTCTGATCTGACCAGCTAACACATTCCACATCTGCAGCTGTTCATGGTTAAATAGGCTCTGATTTTTGTTAAATATTATACAGTGTTTTACCTAATTTTATCACTGTCTTAGTTGTTTAAATAGCTGCCTGAAGACAGCCATAACTAATGAATGCACTGTGTTTGTCCTGCCCCAGCCAATGAATAAGAGCAGAAGGGAGACAGGCCTGCAGAAGAAACGTGATACTTTGATATTCAGTCAGACTTTTTTAGCAAATGGTTATGATGGCATGATTATGATTATGATTGTTCTAAACAACTCTAGAACTGACAAGTTCAATATATCTGTAGTTACACTATGTCTGGTTTGACTTTGTGCATAAAGTCAATTCCAATTTCTAGTCAGTTCCAATAATGTAACAATATTGAGGGGGAGAATTTAGCGTAAGTTTGAGTTTTAAATGACTCTAGTATGGTGAAACAGATGCTTTTGTTTTGAAATGATTACTCATGAACGAAAAGCACAATTTTGAATGCATGACATTTGTGAAGTCAGACCCCTGCGTTGAGCTGTGTGGGAGGCTTCAACACTAAATGGAGGATTGGGTTAAACAAGGACCATTTCCTGACATACTTGCAAACCCACTGTATTCTGTATTTTAAGCTAATCAACCTCTCCATGTTCACTGACCTGTTAAATCTCACATAATATATGATACAAAGCATGATGTTTGTTCAGTTCCTTGGATCGATGGAAGCCGTGAAAGCAAGAAGGCTGCATCCATCTAACAAAGTGTGATTTCATTATCCTCATAAATGTGGCCTCTGTACAAGGCCTGTCGTTGAAGCTGATTTCTTGAACTATAAATATAAAACTACGCAAATGACAAAATAGTAGACCTCCTCATACTCCACTTTCTGGCAAAATGAATGTCATATTTGACTTTGGTACAAAATAAACCTTTTGTAAATATGTTTAGGTGTTCAAATGGAATAGGTAAAACTACTTACTAAAAAGTAATAAAAAGATTAATGAAAGAATCACAGAATCACAGAATAAAAATATCATATTGCTTTATTTTGGAGAATATATTAGTTGTATGATCTTCAAATGACTAAACGAAAAACCAAAATATTATTGACAAAATTGCTCATATTGGCATACGGTTTGAAAGGCTTCTTGTGCATATGTTGTACTTGGCTTACTGTACTTTTGCCGTCATAATCATTTGACAGGTATTTACATAACCACTCCACACTCAGGGATTTCAAATTGAATCCAGAGTTTGTTACATACTAGAGCTTTCGCCGACTGTGAACAAATGTAAAGCAGATGTGAACTAGCTGAAGGTCCATAACAGCTTTGCTACAGCAGCTACAAATACCGTCGACCCCTGTCATCTCAGAGGGCAACCGAGGGCACACTTTTGTATTTGGGTACGCAGGAAATTAAAACTACTGTCCCATTTCCTGCTGATTCAAAGGATTGCTGGGGGGGTTGCAAGGTAAACAACAAAACACCAGCCAGAAGGATGTGTTTATTGATGCAACAGATTTAATGCATGGAATTCGGAATGTAAACAAACAACTTGTTGATGGACAAATGAGAACAGCAACTTTGTGCGTGTGCATCTGTGTTTGGATTATAGATTTTGAATGGTTGCTGGATGCCCTTTTAGTCAGCGTGAACATGTATGTGTCCTGGTGTTAGACACAGCAGGTGTCAGACTTGGAACAACAATGATGCAGAGACATTTCAAGAGGGATTAAATCTTAAATAAGAGCAGCTCAGTCGTCAAAGCAAAGACTGTGTAATCCTGCAGGAATGGCCTGGTCTTGTACACCAGCCTTTTGCCAAAACTCTGAGTTGCTGAAGAGTAAATAGGTTAAAATGCAACACTGCTCTTAGGACATGCAGTATCTTGTAGCTAGATACATATAGTAGACACCAGTCTCTCGTGTTGAAGTCACAGACTTTGTATCTGTGTCTTGTACTTTCTGGAAAGAAACAACGCGCCGTGTCTCAATGTGTCAATGCTACAGAGGTTTTGTGCGTTTAAGTAATTTCTCAATGTTTTGAACACCAAAAACAACATTCCTTTCACTTCTATTGTATCGGTCTGGTGGCAGAAACACAATCTGCAGATATCTCAAAACTGTGGCAAGCAAAACCAAGCCTATTTACATATCTAGATATGACTATGGGTAATATGTCCTTCAGCCACAAAGTGTCTATGTGCTGTGATGTGTTTATGGATTTTGTTTGGGTGAAGTTCTAGTCTCTTTAGCTGGTGATATTTTCAGTTTCCTTTAATAAAAATGATGAAAGAAAAGTGCATCACATCCTGCTGAAATGGTTAATGTACTCTTTGACATGGGCTTGACTTATCTTTGGGCTGCAATTGTCTGCGTCTGCCACCTACTGTAACTACTGTATTGTTATGATGCAGTTCCTGCATTAGCCGCTACATGCAGGGTACAAGGAAAGTGAGCTTGTACTGAGGTTCCAATGTCACTGTGGTCTCGGTAAAGGTAACACTTTTTAAAAACCACTTCATCTAAAATACGTATGTTAAAGCTCAAACAGAGGTGTGTTTAGGAATGTCTTTGCTCAGTCAAGCAAGCATATGACTAAAGTTAAAACCATGCCTTCAGAAATCTGTGGATGAAGTCACAGACATCCATGTTTATCAATTTGTAGTTTTTCCCAGGCAGGCTCTAAAAACAAACACAGTCATATTTTGCATTATTTCAGCCAATTATAAAGTTCTTTAGGCAAACGTGAGGCCTATCAAAATTTACATCACGTGTGATATGTACTGTTTTCCCTGTTCATCCATGAAATGTACAACAAAAGCTTTGTGTCATATGATTACAGAATACACAGTCGAGACACAGCACATTACTGACCACCATCGCCTGGACTGGAAGACAATTGTGACTGAATCTGTATAATCTGGTTTGCAGATAGACAGTTTGTATTGTCTGCTGGGAAGGATTTTTTTTCATTCAGTGAAGAGCATCTGGATTAAGGAAAACACATTTCAAGAAATAAGATAAGCTGATGGATATGATAATATTTAGAAAATGGTTATTGTCTGTGTTTTGACTGCATCACAGGTGCTACCATGTGAAGCTGGACTTGGAACATAAAGTACAATCAGTGACTGCAGAGTTGGCACCTGTAATGTAATTTGAAGTTCTCTGTTAATATTCTTATACCGTACAAAATGCTTTAAGAGATGCGAAGCAATGCAGTGAGCTAAATGAAAATGAAACATTTTGTATTTTATAATAGCAGCAACGTGTGAATACTCAGCTATGAAATCCAATCGCTGTTGTTTACTATTAGAGAACATTCCATTCAATGTCAGACTGACCTGATTAGATTTGTGCTTTAAAGAAACATTACCAGAAAACGTACATGAAATTTCATTCCAGCACACCATAACACAAGGTCACAGCTCACTTACCTGTGCTTACTTACAGGTAAGCAATATAACATTGATAAGTGCCTCATATGTCAACAAAAGACATCTATAAATGAACCCAACTTAGCCATTATTACATCAATTACACATTTAAGTGTGATTGACAACTTGGCTTTATATCAGTATAACATTCTAAGATGAGTACAGATATTCAGCAAGGAGATTATTGTTTATGGATGTATTTAAATTGATTTGACTGTTTGTTTCCTGAATTACACTCACAAGCAAGAGAATTCTTTTTCAGTGCATTTGTTTGCTTTTTGGCAATATGCTCCAAAAGCTTGCCTGGTATAATAATGCATATCCAAAAAAGAAGTAAGTTGTTTGTTTAAGATTTTTGGCAACTTAGAGAAAAATGTATACTCTAAGAGACTTCCAATCTGTCGCTTACATTAAGCCAAGATAAGGTTTTATGCATGTCACCAACATGAGTTTGCTTTTTTCTGAGCTTAAGGTGTCTTAAGGTGGAGGCATTAGACCAAACTGAAGGCTAATTACATGTCACTTTATATTTAACTTGAAGTGCCTCCTTAACATTGAAACACCTGTCCCCATGTTATTCACAATCATTTCAGCATGCTTTGACCATGATTATTTACAGCCAATCATCATACCCAAAAGCTGAATTTGTTGAACTTGCTCAATAGGCACATCCTTCACATGCAACTTCAGTTTTGGCTCTGCCTTTAGCTCTTATTATTTGTGCCACAACTGACTGCAAGTCTCTGTTCACTTCCTAATTCCTTAAATAATGGTTTTTGCAGTATTGTTGAATCATCAGCATACATACTAAAACCCTTTCCTTTCCTAGGATTAATGGTAAATAATTTGAAAAAATAAATAATAATCATCCTAGACCGCTTCCTTGAGGTATTCTGCAACTACTAGATTTTACACTTGAAAATGATCCATCAAAAAAGACCAAAGTTTCCGATTGTTCAATTACTGAAACATTTCAGTTTCTCTAATAAAACAGAGCTGTGATAAATTAAATAAAATGCAGAACCAAAGTCAAGACCCCTACCATTTTTTGTTATCAGTCTCTCTAAACCAACTCTCTAAACCAGTCATCTGGTTACCACATAATACCACTTACAGATGGATAGAGAAGATCATTACAGCCGCATACATCTTTGTTAATATGTTAATGAATATAAACCCAGTAGGGCACTTAGATCTTTAGGAAGCAGCTAACTGGTAGAACCTCAAGTCAGAACCAAACAGGTTGAAGCTACATTTAGCTACTATGCTGCACACAGATGGAACAAACTTCCTGAATATCCCAACTTTCGATATGAAATGATAAACTCTGCTGTTCTCCTGTGCATTTGCATGACTGGGTCTCTTATGCACTTTTATTTCCTTTGTTGCATTGGCAACTTACACCTTTTTACTGCAGTGTAACTGTATTTTATTTCATTTGTGTATTTAAATTAATTTTATCTTAATTGATTGTATTATTATTGTTTTGAATTTCATTCAAATGTTGTTCTTTGCCTGTAAAAAGTACTTTGAATTGACTCTGTGTTTGAAATGGGCTTTATAAATAAAGCTGCCTTGCCTTTCTTTGTTTAAGGCGAACGTATTGAAATATGATGTATTACACTAACACTGAATACACTGATCTTGTCACCTTAAAGAGAATCGCACACATTAATTACTACAAAAGCAGCAAAATGATTTAATATGTCAAGGTAAACCATCTGGGAAATTATGGCAGCATCTGCTAAAAATGGAAACTGCCTGGAGCTCATTAAGAGGGAACAATGAACTACACCCTCAGAAATTACCAGAGAATTTAACAAACTAATTTCTTTACAAAAAAACTACACATAGTGGGCTTCTAAAAGCTTCCATCGTATTCATTCCAGTCCAAATGTGTTCCCAACCTGATCATGACAAACGTGGATACTTTTTGAATGACTTTGATGCTCAGTAATCTTTTTTTAATTTAATTTTAAATTGGATGTTTATGGAACAAGGGCATCCTGTGATCTGCAGTTTGCCATTACATCAAAATGACCACATGATAGACAAACCTCAGTGCCTCTTGGACATCCTTCCAGTCTCATCCATTCAGTTTGTTTGATGTTGACAGTAACATACTGTGCACTTGAGATTTGGAGCTGAGAAGGTTTGGCACTGTGTATTAAAGACAATTATAACATTATGAGTTTTGACACAGCCCTACTTCCAAGCCTCTTGAAGGACTGAATTGTTCCAGTAGGGGCAAGCACCTTGAAGGCCATGAATGACTGCCAGACAGAAATGTCCCGATAAGACCGCTGACTGTAACATCTAACACCTGCATATTGATCTTTTTTTTCTTGTCTTATAGAAAGAAGCCTTGCTTAAGGCTACCAAACACACATTTCAGCAAAAGAAAAGATTTTTGGATGATGATTTTATATGCTGTGCGTTATGAAATTGACCTGTTAAGCTTCCTGATGTTAAGACTTTGTATATAGAAATGAAACATGCAAGGATAATTGACAGTATACCAGTGCAGTGACATTGAAATATTCCATTTGTGTTCACTCTGCCTTAAAACTGGCAGGCTCCACAGTCAGAAAACCAACATGCAAATCACACTTTGCCTACGAAAATATATGGCAGAAATTCACAATAACACCTCTCTGTCACTATTATTTTTTCTGATTCAAGTAAGTATGAAGCCTGATATTACCCTCACCCTCAAGCTGAAAGAGGGTGGCGATAAAGGCGGGAATGTGTGGGAGTGCAGAGGAGAAAAAGCAAGGTTTCTAAAAGGCAAAATGCCAAGGCTGAGACTTTAGACCTTCTTCTCCCAGAGAAATTGGGAAAATTCAAGGTTACAAATGAGCAGCACGAGGGTCCCAGTGTAGGCTCCAAGCCCTAACTGGGGAAACCTCCGAGATCATTAGCAGAGTGTTAAAAAAGTGATCATTTAAGTTGATAATACACAAATACATATCATATTCTGTCATTGCTTGAAGAATATTAATGAACACAGTTTCATCCCAATTACCTAAAATGTAAGTAATGTGCACCTTAGAGAAATGCACGTTGTTTTATTAAAGCAAAAAACTGTTTTATTAGTTCAATTGTGTCATTTTTGTAAATAGGTCTACCCATCTCACCCCTTTTACTGTCTTCTAAAGGACCTCAATTGTTGTCCTCCTGGCTTAACAGGCCGATCTGGGCATCCCACCAGTTTATCTCACAGGCTGCTCTGCAAAGATGGTTGTCCTGGACAACATCAAGGTAAATGTGGATCAAAAGGAGCGATCCTTGGCCTATATACAGCTTGGTAACAAGCCAAGGCTTGATCACATGGGTGAGTTTTTTTGATATTGTAACACCCAAACACTTAGTGGCCGCAGATTACTTTACTGATAATGTAATATATAAAACAAACGTTATATATTTCTTCATTGTATCAATTGAACTTCTCCATCAAGACTTCCAAGTCAACTAACTAACTGACTCATAAGTATATCTGTTTTCATTTGGTTAAGACAAAAGACTTGATGTTTTCATGTTGGTTCTTTTTTATTCATTGTGAATTAACATACACTGCTCAAATTTCAGTGTGGTTAAGGCCAGACTTTTGAGTTTTATGGGATAGATAACATCAGATAGTATCGGTAAACATAAGAAGGCAGCGAGGGCTGACATGCAACAACATGCATTTGTGTCTTTATCTGGACGGATGCATGTTGGATAATGGATTTACTCAATCTCGTGTTTTTATTAAATGGATTGGAAGAAAATGTGATTGACACTTATATTCCCTTCATTTTAATTATTACTGCAGTTAAACATCACTATATTGACACTTTTATTCCCTTCATTTTAATTATTACTGCACTTAAACATCACTATAACTTTTAGGGCTATCCCTGTCATTCTTGTATTTCATTTCAACCTTCTTTTCCTTTTTATTGTCTATTTTAAATAGCTCATCTCATTCTAAGCCGCCGCTTTGAATAGTCTCGTTGTTGTTGTAGAGTTGCCTGTCTGAAGCAGTTCAAATTAGTTAATGTGGTTGTGCTCGGCGTTGGTGGTATTTTGGACCACTCGCAAGAAGAAATACAGCTTCAGACAAGACAAAGCTGCGAGTTCCCATGGGGAATTTCAGAGTGGAACTGTTCTGTACTGTACTGTGCTGCTGAATGTTCTCTTTCCTCCTGCACTATCCCTCTGTCTCTCTCTCTAGATCTCTCTCTCTCTCTTTCTCTCTCCACCCGAACGGTCGAGGCAGATGACCGCCCACCCAGAGTCTGGTTCTGCTCAAAGTTTCTGCCTGTTAAAAGGCAGTTTTTTCTTGCCACTGTCTCCCAGTGCTGCTCATGGTGGGAATTGTTGGGTATTTGTAAATAAAGAGTCGGTCTCGACCTGCTCTACATGAAAAGTGCCCTTAGATAACTTTGTTGTAATATGGAGCTATATAAATAAAACTGAATTGAGTTGAACAGAGCTGTCTTATCTCTGAAAATCAACAATATGTGAACTGTTTGACAAGATAATGGCATGTAAATAAATAAGCAAATTCTCCAAACTTTGTAAGAGGCTGCTAGAACTGCATTTGCTCTACAATGGTTACTCCTCACAACTGTGCTGTAACCAGACACAGAGTCTTGGTGCTTGCAAACCATTTGAAGGGTCCCACCAGAGATGATAAGAGGCCTTGACATTTGACAGGGAGAGCCGCAGGCGCCAGCATATTTTAAGAGACAAACAGCACCATCACTAAGGCCCTGCTCTAATAGAAACAGTTAATCAAGAATGACCACTGTGTCAGAATGACAGAAGGCTGCCTCCCACACCGAGTCCTCTTCTCCCAGCTGGCAATGGGTAAAATGGTCAGATAAGGGCGATATAAAAAGACTCTGTGAAGGCCACCCTTTAAGAAAAGTTCAGATCAGTACTCAACCACAGATCCACTATCATGATAAGTGTCACATTAAATTCAGAAGGACACGGCACAAGCAGAGAATAGATTCCCAAACATGTCACCGCTGTGGCAATGTAGAACAGCTGTTCATATGCAAATGTCCATGTGCTATAAAGGTGTCTTTGGACTGACTATATGATAATGCTACATGTTTTGTCTAACATTCATTTTAAACCACTTAAACTGATTAGCATCAAAAGGAAATGCAGCATAAACATGACGCCAATGGACAGATAGGCCTGCTGCATCTGCAAACACCACTGAGCAACAGCACTTGCAACACGTCAGTTACTCTGCATTAGAAACAATGGTTTTGAGTTACCTTAAAATAAAGTTAATCCAGCAGTGAATTAAATATGAAAACAGTTTATCGCAAAATTGAAACAGAATACAATACTATGCCTTTGCACCACATTCCAGTACAGTCCACATGGCCCAGATGTGTTCCCATTAATATTCAGACCATGTGTTTATTACGAGGGCTGCACTAAGAATGGAGATCATGAGGACTGTGATTGTTGGGGCCTAAGGATACACCAACAACAGGTTGCAGCTTTAAAAGCAACACTAAAAGATTGTAGTTCATTCAGGTCAGTAGTCCTTCATCTGACCATCACTTTAGTCCATGACACAGTATCTTGAGAACTATAAATGTGTACAATATAAACCTCCTGTTTTATACATAAAAACCAGAATCCTGGTGGCATTGCGTTTTTTTCCAAAAATAATGTGAAAGCATTGAACATATGAACATAAATCACATAATCCAGTTGAATGCACACGACAATTATTTCAATAGAAACAGCACAATTATAACTTTATTATTCATTCATTATAAGCAGTGATGAGTAGTGATGGGCAGACACATGAAAAGGTTATTAGGTACTTGTGTCATGGATGTGTGTACGAGGCAATAGAATTGAGGACACAAATGCTGACACTCTACTAAGCCAATGCTCAAACTCACATCCTCACAGTCAGTCACGACAAGAAGGCAGTCCAAACTAGCAAGCAAATCCAGAAGGGGCAGGGCAGGCAGATCATAAACAGGCAGCAGGTCTAAACACGGGTAGCAGATACAAGAATTTCCCTCAGGATTAAAGTTCTATCTTATCTCAGCAGGTAAAGATGGATGGAGCACAAGGGCACAACATGCAACATGACGATCTGACAAAAGGAAAAGGCTGGTGAGCTGGTTCCATACACTGATGATGACAATGAATGGCAGGTGCGTCAGCAGGTTGGTATGATTTGAGTATGAGAATGGGTGAGCAGGTGGACATGGGAGTCAGATCATCAGGACTGATGGGAAAGTCCAAGGGCATCTGGTGGACAGGAGGAAAATGGCAGGTCTGGAACATTCCTCAGAAATGCATGGACCTGGGGGAGGTGAGAAGTGGCTGGACAACTTGATCTTCACTCATTTTGTCCTCTTCATTTTTGAACATTTGATGGACCTATTCAGGGTAGGTTGAGCAGTGATGTGCAGATGAGAGCTCAAAGCTTTCAAACCCTCATCCTGTTTATGCTGAAAAAAATATGAGTAACTTTGGGGCATTGAATACAATATACAGTGATACAAAGACTTTTGAAGCTTTTTGGCCTGTTTTCCCCCTGTTTGTTGCTGATGAAATGTTCTCAGCTATGGGGCATTAAAGACAGAAAGGAAAGTGATATCTGGTTTGTTGAAATTGTAGCATCTCTTTATAGTCAAGAACGGGGCCAAAACAATGGCACACATCTCACTAATTTCATAGATTAAATCTCATATGTGCACAAGAAGTCTGTGATGTTTGTGATTGTGGTGCATAAATATTGTCCAAATAGACAATTTTACAATACTTGTACATATATTCATGTGGCTTAGGCTTTATGTCCACCTTACAGTATGTGATTTAAGCCTTGTGCCTTGGCTTGCTGTTGTGTATGATCAAGCAGCTGACCTTCTGGCCGGACTGCTCACTTGTTTCATGGTTGGGGTGGACTGACATCTGTGACTGCCAAGAGCTGCATACCTCATACGTGGCACAAGCTCAAACATTAATACACAGAGCATGAAACACACCTTGAGATACAGGAGAATCTTCAGAGTAAGAATTTTACGGATTTATTGCCAAGTAGGTTTTCATATACAGGGAATTTTCTTTGGTGTATTGGTGCATAAATAAGAATGAATATATACAGCTATATAAAATAAAGTCACTAAAAAGCAAGTACTGTAAAAAAGCAAGTCAAGAATACAAATATATAAATTAGAAAATTAGCAATGAAAAATGTGAACAACTATAAAATAAAACAAGAATAAGATAAAATTAGAAAAAACTACAATAATATGAGAATTACAAGCTGTACACGTTGTGCAGACTGTGCAAAACATTAACTGAGAGATGTGCAAAGGTTCACAGTAGACAAAGATGATTGTCTAAGAGCTATGCGTTAATGTCATGCATTAATACAGTCTTATGTTAGCATAACATGTAGTGTCCATTGGGGGGTGAGTTTATGGGGGTATTAGAGTCTGTGTCACAGGGGGGTCCTGGGCCTTGTTGATGAGGCCAGTTGCAGACTGGTAGAAATTGTTCTTATGACTTGAGATTTTGGTCCTGATGGACCGCAGCCTCCTGCCGGAGGGGAGTGTTTTATAGAGTTTGTGACTGGGGTGGGAGGGGTCACCCACAATCTTTCCTGCACGCCTCAGGGTCCTGGCGGTGTACAGGTCCTTGAGGGAAGGCAGATTGCAACCAATCACCTTCTCTGCAGAGCGACTGATATGCTGCAGTCTGCCCTTGTCCTTGGCAGTGGCCGCAGTGTACCAGATGGTGATGGAGGAGGTGAGGATGGACTCAATGATGGCGCTGTAGATGTGCACCATCATTGTCTTTGGCAGGTTGAATTTCTTCAGCTACCGCAGGAAGCACATCCTCTGCTGGGCTTTCTTGGGTTCTTGAGGTTGTGGCTGATGATGGAGCCCAGGAAGCTGAAGGACTCCACAGTGCTGACTGGGGAGTCACACAGGGCGACTGGGGCAGAGAGAGTCGACACTGTGGTGGAGGAGGAGGGGGCCTCTAAGGTTATGGAGAGGCCCAGGCCCCTGCTATGGTGGAGATGGTGGGATGGAGCTGGTGGATAGAGTTAACCCCCCTTACGCTGTGTGTCAGGACTGTCCCATTGTCCTTCAAAGCAACAGTAAAACTCATTCAGCTTGTTCACCAGGCGCAAGTCGATAATAGAGTGGGGGGATTTAGGTGTGTAGCTAGTAATGTGCCTGAGCCTCCTGCAGACAGAAGCAGTCGTTGGCTGAGAACTGCCGTACAGTTGTTTAGCTTCTCTCACCACTTTGCTAAAGCTGTACTTTGACCTGGCCCTGTCCCCTCTCCTGAACACTTTGTCATTGTTGTAACTTTCTTGTTGGCAGCAGTCCTGAAATCACCCCAGTCAGTACAGTCCAAGCATGCACAAAGATCCTCCATGGCTTCACCGGTCCACTGCTTTGATGTCCTCACAGCAGGTTTAGAGATCTTTAATTTCTGCATGTGTGTAGGAATCAGGTGGACCATGACGAGGTGTAGTGTAACAGCGATGCAGCACATTCTCCAGAGAAACAGACACCTCCACTTTTCGAGTTCTGTGTCGTGATCCGCTCTGAACATTTGGAATCCTGCCAGCCGCAGTTTCACTGCATGGACAACGGTGAGGGCACCTTTTGACCAGAGTATCGCGTAGCTCCATGGAAAGTTGGAAATTAGTCTGCAGAAGTTGTATCCCTGATGTTCATGAGCTCAGGAACAAAATAGGATAAAACAATGCGCATCAACACACCAAGGCAGCCATCTTGAACATATGTTCACTTGGCTACAGCTGTTTATTTTAGATCCTTTCTTTTGTCAAAAAAAATAGCATTACATTCTGTAGTTGGCTGAGGTGACATAAATAATAAAAATAATAAGTCCCTTCTGCCTCTGCTTTTGATAGACATAGCTTACAGGATCATTTAAATAAATGTTTACAATCACTTATAGGTGTCATATATATAAGTGATTTAAAAATGTATTTAAATAGGTGTCAGATATATTCATTAATTTATAATTGTTTTGTGTCTCTTTGTTATTGTTAATAAAAGTTTAAAAGTTTACAACCAAGATGATTTGAATATATGGTCTTAAATGTGTCTGATGTTTTTCCACAAAATGTCCATTACCTTGTTAGAAAATCTTACAAGTCATCCTCTCTAATTGAATAATGTGAATTCATGAATATGACAAAATATAGTTCATTTCAAAAGTTGTACTATAAGACGCAAGCTGTGTCCATCCTCAGCGTTTGTGCACTGGAGGCTTCAAGTTTCCACATCACACTTGTCTAAGTTACATATAAGCTCAAGATTGACTGTCCAACTCGTTCACACTCACATTTAAGGTGAGCACAGAGAAAGCAGGGTTTAAACTTTAAACCCTGCTTTTAACTGCTAACACTTTAGCAAATGAGCCCTGCAACTCCCCACTTTTATAGCACAAGAGGATTCTCACGTCGAGTGTGTGATGGCAACTGCAACACTGCTTTTCCAGTGTGCTAATGGGTGGCTCTGTCAAACATTCCTGGGTGTCAGTTAGAAAATGGGTTTGTAATTTAATTTCATCTTGCTCTGATTAACCCCAATAAATTAAATGTCCTGCTCAGCCATTCGTTTTTGAGTACATGTAGGAATTGCAACTGCAGAGGGATAAAGGAATTACAGATAATTACAGAAATTGTGTAAGAATGGTGGTGCTGATGCTGATATTACCAGCTGTGACATCTGAATTATATTAATAACTGACCAAACAGACATTTTTTAATCAACAAACTTTGAAGCGGCCTAGTGTTGGAATACCTCTGGAAAATTACCTTTTTTCATTTTATCTTGTCAGAACAATACATGAACAGCAATGACTGAGGTGTGTGGGCTGACATGGGAAATAGGCTTGTGCCCCAATAAAGCAAGTAGAGGAGAGTCCACACACACACACACACACACACACACACACTTAGAGTTTAATATTAAACAGCTGGACACACAAAGCACAACATTACGTAAATGAGTGACTTGTGTGTAATCTGCAGATGTGAACTTGAATGGACATCTCTCCTGCCTGAGCATCTAAAGACGTTGAAATGGACCAATAAGGCTAATCATTAAACGCCCTGCTCTTATTCCAGTGGGGGGGGGGGAAGGTGCCGATGTTTGACGGGTACAAAACCCCTTTCCTGAATTCACTTTTAATCAAAGCGAGCTCGAGCGCACCTGCCTCTGAACATGTCAGTTTAGGAGGAGTTTGTGACTCCTGCAGTTCTCCCAGGACCTGCTGCTGCTGCTGCTCACACCGAGCTCTGACAACCACCGTGGGACCTGAAGAGTAGGCTGGTCGTGCAAAGTTACGGTCTCTTGGCCAAGTAAACAGTTTCTGGGAGATGAGCCAAGCCAACCGCGAGTGCAGCGACATTTGGGATGTGGCGGAGAAAATGAAGACGTTCGAGGCTACGAGCGCTCGCAGCGCGGCGCTCAAACCCGGAGAAAGTCGGGTTGGTTTCACCAAAAGCCCAGTAGGGAATGGGTCCGACAGGCTGAAGGAGTCCGCCAGTGCAGACGCGAACGTTTTCGGACCCGGGCACGTTGATCCGCCAGCGTGTGACATGGAAAAACACTGTTGTGAAACAGCTGCTGCTCCTCGGGAGGAGCTGTTGGACGCTGGCTGCTGTGTGGGCGACAGCCGCCCTGCTCCTGCCTGCGCCACCATCTCAGAAACAGCCAGGCAGCTCTGCAACGCTGTGTCCGTGTCTCTGGGACTCGCCACGGAGTCCAGTGACGCGGGCGACATGGACCCTGCCCTGCCCCCGTGCGCAAGCGACCAAGTGCGAGGAGAGTACTTGTTCGGAGTCGGAGCCCCGGCCGCCGTGCCCGAGTCCTACAGGTGCCCCGGGCGAGATGAGCGACCCCTGTCCGGCCAGAAGCAACTGGTGGAAATGTTCAAAGATTCAGAGACTCACGCGTGTCTGCAACACCTCGCCTCCACTCGGACATGTGTGGGCGACCACATGTTCACACTGTGCAAGGCGGATGACACAAGTTCAGAGGAGTTAGGTCATCTGGACACAGCGCGTGCAGCCTCTTGCCCTTATGCCCAATCCGCGCCAGGCAACTTGGCACACTTCGGCCAGGCGGCGCCGGAGAGGCCGTGCCGAGTCTACAAGCGCCCCGGCGAAGCGAGAGACTTCGGCGGTTATCAGCCGGAACAATACGGCGTCAAAATCAAATCTGAGGACGCTGAACCTGCGGGGGGCTTGTGGGCCAGCAATTACACCTTCAATGACAAGTGCAACTCTCAGTGTTGGGGTTCGAGGCAGTGCGTGAATGCGCACAGCGCAGGAGCCGCCACCGCGTTCATATGTAGTCCATACGAGAGGAGCGTCGCGCGCCCGGAACAGTGGTACCCGGGCGGGATGCTGAGGCCGCCCTGCCCCAACCCCAACTACCTGAAGACTGAAGTCGGAGAATGGCTGGATGTCGCCTACAATGACACCAGGTAAGCTATAATAATAATAATAATAATAATCTAAAAGTAATAAAAATGTATTTGAAATCATGCTTAGGGAGCATCAAAGGGCGAGTTTGCTCTGACCTCTAGAAGATATTGCAAGAAAAAAATGACACTTTTAATTTCAATTTAATGCTCCTTGTCTCAAATTTGACCACAGTCTGACCTTAATCTGACCCCAGACCCGAGTTAAGAGTCTGTCATCTGTGGCGTTACTCCCACATAAACTAGTCTAGATGTTTTGGCCAAGTGTAGATAAGTGTTGACAATCTGCTCTCTATCCTACTATAACCCAAACTCCATCACAGGAACAGATGCATCCTGCCCTTTTACAGACAGCTGTCTAAGGTCATGGTGTTTTGTTTAGTGACAATTAATACATGTATTCTACATTTTATTTTTCAATTAAATTCCAAATGTCAAATTGAACAGAATTTCTTTTTTTTCCCCTGCGTCAGACAAAAGTGTATTTTAGGATATTATCAGACTACTTTTCAATAAATGTATTTGGACTTTAGCTCATCAAACTGAGGTTGTGATGCATTTTAAAACAGATGTAGGAATAGATTTATTTGGTTAACATCCATGCCATTTTAGAATCATGTGAAAGATACAGCTGATTTCCTGTTTTTATACTTAAAATATTACGAAGTCCCTTCTTGAGTACATGAGAGTCGAAGCAGCCCTTGTTGAAACAAAATTTCCACTTCATCTTTAATTTGAGCCATTATAAAGATATGCTTTATGAATGTCAACATTATAAAAAATAATAAAGTAATAATATATTATAAGATTTGTTATATATCAAATCCATCAAGCTTTATCGTAGCAGGCTATTTTTTTCTTAAATACTTGGCCTCCATCACACATATAAAATAATATATTTGTCTGTGGTACCTGCTCATAAAAATCCATTTGAACACGCAACCCGAAAGTTTGATTCTATTCTTTAATAGGGCTATAACTATTTCTGAATGCACCCAAAGAAGTGTGTTTTTTGTCTTGTGATATGTGGCTTTGCTTGTAAACAGACGATGATATTATCACTGAATTTGGTGGATTAATTGCAGCAAAGTAATGACTGACTTCTATTATTGTAAATTTTTTAAGTGGAGATGAGCGTTGATAGTTCTGTGACAATTTTATACATTTTACAAATGTTTCCAAAGGTTCCATGCTTTGTTGGTGTTAGGTTTTTAAACATTACGCAACACATTTGAACTTGGTTACATGTGGATGGTCTGCCGACTCTGAGTACTGCTCCAGGAATACAAAGGGCACAGAGTGGACATGTTGACTGGCAGCCACAAGGTACCATGTGTACAGCAGGCAGAGGTGTCACGCAGCTGACGTCATCATACCCTTTCTCCGAATGGCTGGGGTTTCACTGGGCTGGTGAATGTTTGAGAATGCTGACACCATGTGCCTCTGGCTACCCGAGTTCAGTACACTAAGACCCTGTGCAACTATGCAGAATTCTACAGCGGCTTTAGCAGAGAGCGGAGTGAGAAGTTGACCTTCCTCAGATTTGGACTCATCTGCGTGTGTTGAGAAGTGAATATCCAGAGTGGGAGCAAAGCACTTACCTATGAACAGCCAGATAAATGTGTAGCAGATGAATTTAGTAAAGAAAACTAGTCTGTGATAATACTGGTGCTCTTAAAATATATGAGCTCTATCTACAATCCCATACTTGGGCCGAAATACATCATGCTTGTTCACCCTGTGTGTCCTCTGACCAGGGAGGAGTTGCATGTCATCACCTCGCAAATGAGAGAAAACAGAAACGATTTAGCTCAAGCACACAGCACTGTATACTCTGTTTCCAAAGGCATGAGGCAAGCAAATTCCAAACATACGACTGGAAACGAGCTACAACGAGAAAGCAGGTATTTCAAATGGCTCTTTTGATATTTACCTGATCAACACTCATGGAAGTGGCTAACGCGGCACCATAGAAAACATTGCTAATGCACCCAACATGCTCAACATAGAACACACAGAAGAATGGAATAATTATACTCTGCTGTGTTAATCAAACACCACTGTGCATGAACACTGGCCTAAATAGGATTCTGTAGTTAGAAAACAGAATACACAAAATGTTTCAGTGACAGTATAATGTAAGAGAAAACATTTATCTATGAATATATGTTACTGCAAA
>JAVQJF010022544.1:0-30194 GCA_036023855.1 Gadopsis marmoratus | reverse complement strand
GCGGCAACTTTAACCCGCCCCCTTTTTACTTTATTTTGGCGGTTTAACACGCCTAACACTTATCCTTCTCCACACCCCCCCCCCCCCCCCCCCCCCGGCGCAGTGCGAATGAGACCATCACTATTCAAAACAGTAGTTTGGCCTTTATTGGTGAGCGTTTACAAGAGAACTGTTTGTTTTGAAATCAACCCTCAAAAGTCAGCGAGTTGGCATTTGACCTTTTCTCGGCAGCTTTGACAGGTGACAATCAAGCTACGGCAATAGGAGAGGGTTCACATCTGGTTCACATCTCTAAGACACTTCTCTGAGATAAAAGGGCTTCAGCCAGAAGAGCGCCAATTAGTGGAGATTCTTTCAGCCTATAATTATTTTATAATACCACTGATACACGTCCCTCCTGCAGGCTACCTGACAGCCAATCATTAACATGGAATGTATTTGGAAGGCGGTCTGCGTGTGAGTGTGTTTGTCTGTTTGTGTGCGTATGTGCACGATATATCACGACTAAACCGGGAACTTATCTCTGGTCTAAATCTTTAATTAAGGAGTTTAAATAACGATGTGGATGTTTCATGTGCGTATATGTAGAAACCCTCTTAGTTGCACTTGCAGTAGTTAAAGGTGCGTCGTGTAGCATTTTAAAAACCAATAAATCATTTACTTTAACACTGAGCGTTTTAGTATAGGTATTTTAATAAGTAGTTTAAATGTCATATGCAAGCAGGACAGCAGCTCAGAGGCCTGCCAGCTACAGCAGTCCCGCACACTGCAGTTTACACAGTTTGCCTCGAGGGGCTGGATTTTATGAGAAATCTGATGAGCTGCAGTGGCCCTGTTCTACCCAGCTCATGCCTCCAAAGTTTCTTGCAATAAGAATGTGAAATGAGTCGAGAGACTGCAGATAACACATCCAGCATGTTTACCCACCTCAAGACATAATGTACACAGAGAAGCACCAAGCGGGGGGGGGGGATTCAAAACCGCATTTCTAACAGTGAGCAGCTGATTCCATGCGCAAAGTTCTGTCTTTTTTATTTGCATTTGTTTGTTTTTTTTTAGAGCTGCAATTCCATCACTACATCATTTAGATAACTTCTTGGTCAGGGAACTAAATAGGCTTATAACTATGATCACATTATACAATTACATTTGTATTTACTGAAGACAAAAGCTGTACTGTAGCTACATAATACAACTAGGCTGAACTTGAATTGATTTAGATTACATAACAAAATAGTCATATATTGTACTGTGCAGCTCGTGTTGCATTATGTATATCATTATGTTATATAATTTACACCACCAGCCTGAAATGTCCAGAGACTGCCAGGAGTCTTTGAGGGCCCAAGCCAAATGAAATGACTGCACTTTCATTAATTCAGCCTGCAACTGACTCATCCCTCTTGCAGAACTGCAAAACAGCCACTAGATGTAATTCACTTTGCCCACAATGTAGGGACGTTCATCTCTTGGCACAGCAGCTGATTGAACTGCTGTCCAATCGAGGTGCGGGCTCCCGTTTAGGGTCGGACGCGCGCCTGTGCAGGTGAGCAGGTGAGCAGGTGAGCTTACCTGTACCACTCCAGGCCTCTGGCATAGTTCCTGTCGAAGAAGTGCGTCTCGGTGCCCGCCGCTCGCACGTCCGGGTGCACGCGTATGAACTCCAGCACGGCTCTGGTCCCGCCTTTCTTCACGCCGACGATGATGGCATTTGGCAACTTTTTATTCCCAAACTTCAGATGGCCCATGGGCGGACTGGGCGTGTCGTTCCCCGCGACGCGGAGGCTCGGCGGGGGTCTTGGCTCGTGTCTCGCGTCCGGCTGCGAAACGCACGGCGGGGATTGGTGAGCGCGCCTCCTGCCTCCATCAGCTCCATCAGCCGCGGCGCGCTGACAGCCGGGCGTCGGATCACCTGCCGTTTGCATGACGGCGTCTGCGGGGAACAGCGCACAGTAGCACAGATACGAAAGGAAGAGGGATAATAAGCAAACGGATGCGCGCGTGAGCCGGTGTGAGAAGGGAAGAAGTCGAGTGAAGAGGAGCACGCATGCCATCTCTCCATGGAGATGAACAGTGCATGGCTTTCTAATGGATGATGCGTTCCGTCCTTAAAGGTGGTTTTTGGTGTCCGCTCTGTCTCTAAAGCTGAGGGGGGGGGATCAAACCCGCAAACAACTTCTGCGCCTTGTCAGTTGGCAGTCGGCACTTCCATCGCGCGTCAACACAGTCCGTCTGCGTCCCAGCTCCTCGGCTCACGGATTGAAGAGGCGTCCGTCGCCGCGCACTGACTTTGGAAGTGACGCCCTCCCGCGAAACTCCTGGACGGGCTCCGCGGTCAGCAGGCGGAGGGAGTGCGCTCTCTGACAGCCCCAGAGCAGAATATTTCAACACGGTGACGTCAGAGCATCCGTGCATATATAAATAACAAAGAAGAACATCTGAATGCACTCACTTCTCGTTATGCTGGTTCTTTTTTCTTTCAGGACATATAGGCTGCACTGTAAGCTGGGTACACTGGCTGGCTTTTTTATTTATTTTTTGTTTGCCAGTTGAGCTCATATTTGTATATGATATCTTTCCAGCAAGATGAGATTCAGTATAGAATTTGAGTGAGTTTGCCTGTGGATGATGTACTGTAGGTGGGAAGCACGAAGCAACACCTATGATCAAAATAGAGAGACACAGATTGGTGTAAAGATGAGCTCAGAGACGTTTACACCAACAGCACGCGAGGAATCAAACCTTCAGGATAAAACACAACCATAAACACTCATGATCCAATGCTTACCGTACCAGACCCGAACCATGACCCCTGGCCCAGCCCTCTATCCAGAGGAAGCCGGGTTATTACAGAGGGTTTTTCTTCCCAATCTAGTTTCCTCTTGTCAGTTTATGTGACCTCAGGTTAAGTTTCTGGATATTTTATTTCATGGTTTGTCCATCTCCAGTGTTAACTTTGTTTCACCTAGCTGTCAGTTGAGTTTACTGTATTACTCAGTGCTTCAACTCAGTGATAAAATATGTTTAGGAACAGAATAAAATGATATATTTTATATTTATATGTAGTTGTATTTGTATTCCATGTCATAATTACATAAATAACATGTTTATCAGTTGATTCTCTCTTGTGACTTGATAGAAGAACTGCTCTCGACCCTCAAATAGAACCAGGTCTGCTTGTGACAATAACACACAACTGAAACACGTGTGCCCACATGTGTTCATGTCAGGGACCTGGAAATAAAAGAACTTCCTTTGATGAAGGTTTACTTTCAGGAACACCCATCTTTCCCGTAATGTGATATTGTTTAGAGTTTGGAGAGAAGAAAAGATAGTCTGACCAGAGTCGTCAGCCCTCTTCCTTTATTAGTGATTAAGCGAATACAGAATTGCCAGGAATTTCTTGGAGGCCCCTGTTTAGACACCAGAGCATGGCCGCATTACCTGGAGGTTTAATTTGTGGAAATCTGATTAACACATTCATTGAGGAATATGCAACATATAAGCACAGTATCAGCTGAAATAGTGAAGGCCTTATAACTACATTTTGACCCAAGGACCCTCCTGAAGGCTCGAGATCAGGTGATGAAACAGCACCCTCCTTATCATTTCAACTGATATTGATCTTTAGTGTCACATGTTCCAAAGCACTTTACACTTAAATGGCCGCAGACCAGTTGACACACAAGATGGAACTTTTAGTGGCCCAGGTGTTCTGCCCCCCCCAGGTGCAGAAGCCTGCCTTGCCTGGTTTGCAATCCAGCTCTGACCCAGAGCCTACTTTCTCTTGCAGCCTCAAACCAGTAATCTTGTCCCTGGTCTTCAGAGTGTGCAGGGCAGGTCATCCCTCTTAGTTTCCTGATGACTGATACAAATGCAGACAAGCCCGAGGAGGAAACAGAAGAGGATAAAAACTCCCGGCACGGCAGAGACGCACGGGGAGGAGTTGTCACAGTTGTGCTCCCACGGGTGTCTGCGCCCAATCTCAGAGACCCCTGATTAAAGAATGATTTATAGAGGCCGGTCGGAGAGGCCCGCTCAGCAATCCGTCTAGTGAATGAGATTTTTCCTCAGGAAGAGGGCGGGTAAATCAAACCTTGGGGCGAGAATCCTGCAAAGCTTGGTGATAGGGCTCAGTGATTAAATGTTATAATCACCTCTGCTGGGCGTGCGGCTTGTCTCTGCCACTTGTTTTTATCAGGGATGCTGGTACCTTAAATTAGTTTACCCTTAGTTTAATTCACAGGACATACGTCTTGTTTTATCCTCTTCAGACTGATAACAGAAGAACAATGTGGAACAATTTATTTCAATGCCCTTTTAAGCAGAAAAACAAAGATCATATAGGAAAAGACACACATCCCATGTAAAAAATAATTTAAAATGAGACAACTGTAAAGAGAGCAAAGACTGTAGCCTTTATGATAATATTAACTAGAAGCAATATTCAAATTCAACTCCTGATGTGAAAGGACATGATGTACATTATATGGAATAGAAACAAATCAAAAACCAACAGTGTGTCTGTGACAGCTGAAGTTGCACTTAATATTGCGGATCACTGAGTAAAAGCCACAGTTTGCCCACTGACCGCTCCATCAGAAGTACTGCTCATTTGTCAGATGTAAGTGAAGCCTGAGGGGCGACTCTGATCAGATGCTGAGCGCAGATACAGATGACCCCGACAGCTTTACATTACAGTTGGACCAAAACCCCCGCCCACCCATACAATTTGCAACCCCCCCCCCCCCCCCCCTGTAACACAGCGTACACACTGCACTCTTTTGTTTAGTGACAAATGTCAGATTGTGAATTATCACAGTGCTAAAATATGAATGTAGCTTGAAGGAGACTGCCCAAATTAATGATTTGACTATTCCTGACATCAGGCAGTCGAGTAGTCTGGCCGTCCAGAAGCTTGACAGTGTGAACAGACATGCTAAAGCTGAGAACCATAAACCAATGCATTTAGTATTTGTAGCTGCTCCACTGGCAATGAAAAGAAAAATGAATTCGTAGATCCTCTAATGATCTCAGAGGTAAACAGCTGCAATTAGTATAATATGGTTGTGATGATTTAGTCAGTTCCAAAGCCTCGAACAAACAGTATAATCCTGAGCAGATTTCAGTCAGACACATCATCCATTATAGCTTTAAATATGTGTTTTGTGTCTTCAGGTGCCCTTCTCTTTCAGTAAAGGCCAATAAAATGCGGCAGAGACACCCCCAAAAACTGGAATATTATAAATCTTTAATTTCTGAATAGCATATAGTTGTAAAACAATTCCATTTATTTAATACTTCACAAGGCCACCGCATAATCCTATTCATTGCAACTGCATCACTCAAAAGTCCTGTGCATGGCCAACAATGTCGCAACACCGACACCTACTGCTCAGATTGCGGCGGTGCACCCATAGTGCGTCATTTCGAATGTTGTAGTGAAAGCGAAAGAGTTCAAGGCCTAAACGTTGGATTTCCTGTAAACATCAGAGGCGGCTGGTTGTCACACGGTAAGTTGACCCGAAATATGAAAACGCTTTTTACTCTCGTAAATCAAGTTATGTTAGACGCTGCACGAGCGATGGCTTGGACAAATGCTTTCGAACAATAGGCCTGAAAATAAATTCCCTACCCCCGCGGCGATTTCCTGTGGTGGGAAATAAAGTAGAAGTAGCCAGCCAAAGACAACACAAAATATCAGCAGAATGTACTTAAAGTTTTAGGAGTCAAATGTGCTCCCATACACACTTGATGAAGGTGACAAAATACAACATAAAATATCAGCAGAATGTACTTAAAGTTTTAGGACTAGAATTTACCCCCATATTCACTAGATGAAGGTGACAAAACACTGTCATTACACCACATAAGGAAACATATTTCATGTTTTATGTTATATGACCTATGCACGAACCAATAGTCCTTTATTTTGCAAAAAAGGTCATTCACAGACAAAGAAATGTGCGTCATCCTGCATAGTTTATACAGTATATTTGAGATAAGTAGACGCCAGAGAGGTCTAAACGTCCTGTTAGACCTCTTCTAGACACGCTGCTATAAAACTACGGTAGCACAAATCCAAATGTGACATTGGGGTGTAAAAAGTAGAGTGTAAAAAGTTCTGTCAACACCAGTCACCGATATGGAGCGTGTGAGAATCCATTCTGTCACAGCTGGGGTCTTTTTTGTAGCAGACGTCAGAAACATGGCACCAGGTCAAAATTGTGTTATTCTCATAAAATTACGAACGTCGTCACAAGTATCAAGCTGATAAAGTGGTGTTTAGTATGTCTGGACGCCCAAACAGAACCTTTGGGTAAAGTAAGACTTACATTTGACTATCTTTTTTTTTTTTCTTTTCCAGGAAAAATGAAGAAAATTTACTCATTTGAAGCCGGAAGAACTTCAGGAACTCATACGGAATTTCTTAAAAAGCTCAAAAAAAAAGGTGCAAAAGTAGTGAAGGAGCCCCTGGAGGCTCATGCGACTATTGTCTTCTGTCCCATCGTCACGCGTTTTGAGACTGACATCGAGTCAGCGTTATCCAGAGCCGTTGGTAAACATGCAGAAACCCAAATGCACATGAAAGTGTACTGTTGTGTTTTGCCTTTTACCTGCAAAATGTGATCTGTGTTTTCTGTCTGCGTCAAAGATTTGGGATGTCAGAATTTGATTCTGGTGGCGATGCATCACACGTTTGACAAAAACTACACTTTGCCACAGTTCAGAGAGGTAGAGAAGAACAAAGACGTCTTACTCTTCGTGGACTGTCTGTTTTTTGAGAAAGAAGGACTTCTGAGGTGCCCTTGCAATGATAAGGCGGTCAAGATGGTCCGTCACGAGGTAATCACACAATTTATGCATGCTTTTATATGGTGTGGAATTATATTGGTGTGTGCCCACAGAATGAATGTACATGACAAGAAACATTTTTATTTGATCACGTTAACAAGAACATCGGTGTTGCACACAAAATAAAGCACTGAAGCTCTATGACAACAGAATGTGGAACGTTTATTTCATTATTTTTGGGTATATGAAAAACATTTTCATCACATCTTTACGCATCTTAATATACCCAATATCCCCACCCTGCTATATTTATTCATCTAACTATTATTGTATGTATACTTTCTTTCTTTTCTTTTTTGCAGCTAGGTCTCCATCAAGGATGTGTCTGAAAAATCAAGGATTCCTCAGATGCCTTTTGTTCGACTGAAGGGAATGAAGAGAAGCCAACTCAACCGACTTTCACATAAGCCTCATCTAATCCCTCTTTAACTGCACTCTAGTTTTGATGCACTCTAGTTTTGATTCCCTCTCTTTTTTAATGTTCGTGATGATCGAACAAGCATGCGCTGCTCTGTTACAGTATTTGATGCGGTGTGGTTAAGAGACCTTCTTTGTTTCATTGGATGTCATCTTGCCATTTTGTTTCTACTTAATATATACATTTATTGGAATTATTAGAATTTATGTAGCCTTGTAAAACACCAGAATAAAGTTATCTTTTGCATATACACTTACTCTGGTATTTGTGATTTGGGCTCATTTCTTGGCCAGAGGTTCACATCATGGCGACACACACTGATCCCGTAGTCATTCGTCTGACTCTCATTTACTTGGAGCTGTGTGTAAGATTATTAGTGCCACAGGACGATGAAAAGCTTCTGTCAGTGCACATAAAATGCTTTCAAGAGAAAAATGTTAACACGACCGAAAGTCTATAGCCACGTTAGCACCTCTGCGATGCTGCACAGTGACGCTTTGACAATGTGACAATGTTAGCGTTGTGTGTCATGGCGGTCTGCCTTTGGGTTTTGCAGCAGCTAACTTCCCACCTCTGCTCCTCCATTTGACTGAGGGCACTTTAATGATGGAGGTGTGTGCTTGAATATGAATGCTTTGCTGAAGTGTGCAAATGCTGCTGAAGCATCAGCTTGGCACAATGTTGGACACTGATTCCCCCTGGGACATCGTGTAAATCGCATGCTGATCTGCGTGATGGTCCGACTCTTAGTTTTGCTGACTTTGTTTATTCACGTGAGCCTCGAATAGTAATCTCCTAGTACAAGGTTAAAGCTCTGTATTATTTTGTGTACTGACCCAGATTTTTGGCAAGGTCTGTGCTGTACGTCAAAGCCTTTCTTGGTCATTTTGCATCATGATACTAAGTTGTCCTGACACACATCGTGGGATTATGATGCATTGTACACCTTTTGGCTTTAATATGCTGTGGTCAGTGGAATATTCTCTCTGTGACATCAAACCTCTGACTGTATGGAGTCACCAGTAAGTTGTCTTTGAGCTCTCTGCTGTAAATCTGCTGTAATCCCAGTAGAACCGTTCTTCCTGTGGAACATATTGTTTCCCTTAAAGCTTGTCTTTGATAATGAGACTTTTTCTTTTTGTTGTTGTTGAGGATATAGTCTTTTCTGTTTCTGTGGTTGGTAAACACAAGATTGGCCACACTTTAATAGTGTCATCAATCTCTCTGCATTTTGTTTTTTTGTAGTTCCTGATCAATGCGTGTTGAAAGCAAAATCATTACCTACAAATACGTTTAAAGCCAGCTCTGTTTCTATGCGAGAGCTGCTTTTGAATGTTGTTCTTGATCAAAGGATGCTCAAATGTACATGCTTCCACATGTCATCTTGTTTCAGGTGGAGGTTTGTTAAGACATTTTCAACACCAACAAGTTTCTTGTGTCTTTAAGGGATAGTTTGAGATTTTGGGAAATATGCTTATTCACTTTCTTGCCAAGTTAGATGTGAAGATCAGTCAAAATCCACACATGCAACGTATTTCACAATTATAGGAAATATAGGTATGCTAGGGATACACCCGTACTTCATCTTTGTTTAGGTGCATACTATTATATTTTTTATGAGCGTTGTGCTTTTTGTTGTTGCATATACTGCGTGCAGTTTTGAGGTTAATGTTGATTTCATGATTGCTCTGGTGCCATAGAGGGCTGGCTAACTCTGTTTAGAAGAAGTTAATTTTGTCATGAGAGGATTCGCAGTTACTTAAATAATAATATTGTTATATAAACATGAAATCACCAGCAGCATATTTCTTACAGTCATTGGCAAGTTCAAGAATTTCTCCTAGAGCTTGAGAAGCCAAAAAGGTGTTGGCGATATGACTTGGTAGCATTAATATAGTTAATATAGATCTTCTTCAAGTTTGTGGGATATGATGCAAAGAAATAGCTGATGTTTATTTAAGCTGAACATGTGTTGTATGTAACATGCTGAGAGAGAATTGATATCTGGTTGCACTTCACATCATCGCTCACCAGATGGCAGTTGAAGATGACATTTTCTCTGCATTAAAGCACAGAGGCTGCTCGGTAGGCCTGCATGAGCAGCAGACTCTCTAGACAAACTTGATGTTGCAAATTCAGTCGGCTGTGGACATACAAATGGATGGAAAATAAACAAATACAATCTTTCCACATTAGTGACATGTTTACAGCAAAGCTGGTTCTAATACAAGGTACACATTATGTTTATGTACTTAACTTTAAGCTACAAGACAAACCATCCAGAACCAAAGATTCTATCAGATTTGGTCTTGATATTATAATTTCACAGCTCCATTTAAAAAGAATCCTATTTTCTGAAATAATCCCGAGCATAAACAAAAATAAGTCTTTTTAAGTAGAATTCCATGCCAGTATAATTGTGAATACAGAAAAGTACTTTTTGTTGAGCGACAGTCTTGAACACACCCTGACTGAAACACCCGAATACATCCTGTTTGCATCGGTGCACATACTGCAGGCCCGCATCTGCATATGAACGTGGACACAGGCCAACACGCAAACACACACACACATGCCCTCACACTCGTACGCACAAACGCACTGTGTACAAACCAAAAGTGAGTTCTCACAGACAGGAAATGATGTCAGTTCTTGTCTCCAAGGAGATGGAGGCAGTTGCTAAGATACTGTGACACTAGGATTTTTCTCTCTATTTTCTCTCCCTCTCTGTCTCTCTAACACGCGCGCGCGCACACACAAACACACACAAACACACACACACGGGGATGTCACCATGAATAACCTGAAAACTCTCACTTGTATCTCTTATTCTCTTGCACAGATGGCAATCAGCACCAATCCAACTTTTTTCAGTTGCATTTCTAAAAATAAGCACCACAAAATATCACTTTGTTCACAATCCCAATTGGACGCTCGGGGCCATTACACAGATCACTAATGCTCTTCAACCAAATCTAACAGCCGCTACTGCTGCAAAAATGATCCACATTCTTAATCTTTGCTTTGAACTGTGTGCAGTTACTCAACCACCCACTTCCAGGGTGGTGAGGCCTGTAGCTAGTATCCCGAAACGATGGAAGTGATGGATGTGTATCAGCACCCCTCCAAAGCCTCTTCACAGTGTGAGCTGCACCTCTCTGGTGCTATCAGCATGCCACATATGTCTTGGCACTAGCATGTTGCTGCCAAATCCTCATCGCCCTCCCCTTCTCCTCCCCCGTGGCTCCTAACACAGCATTAAGAGTTTATGGGGTTTGGGCTGTATTGGAAATGCCATGCACTTGTCCTCTGGATAGTGGGATTAGCTCTCTCCACTGTATTTCTACTCCAAGAGCCTTCCTGTACTGATGACACAAGCAATACAGCGATGAGTGTTTGTTCATTTACTGTGCACAAATGCATGTCCCTCTCCCTCCCTCCACACACACACACACACACACACACACACACATGCTCAAGGGTGCCTGCACACACACAAGTGTACCATACATGCATAAGGGGGATATCAGATTCAATGTGTAATGACACAGTGAGGACATAGAGTGGAAAGAGGGGGAAGTAAGGCGAGTAGAGGCACA
This sequence comes from Gadopsis marmoratus, assembly GCA_036023855.1. Taxonomy (NCBI): domain Eukaryota; kingdom Metazoa; phylum Chordata; class Actinopteri; order Centrarchiformes; family Percichthyidae; genus Gadopsis; species Gadopsis marmoratus. The sequence goes on along the minus strand of JAVQJF010022544.1, from coordinate 19,322 downwards.
GGGTGGGTTTGGCATGGGCAGCGTGGAATCATTTTAAATGGCACCGGGGTTGCAAGGCAAAAAGATGTACGGAGAGATGAGATGACGAGAGAGGCAGAAAAGCTCTGAAAGGCATCCGGGGTCGGCCGAGAGACTGGACGTGGGCTAAGATTTCAGCATGAGAGATGTAGGGAATGAGGGAAGAGGGAGAAAGAGGGAAAGGAGGAATATCCTCTGCACCACTGTGTGACTGGAAATTTAATAGCGGGAGCCAGATAGAGGAAGAAAGAGAGGGAAGGGGAGAGAGGAAGATGGGTGGGAGAGAGCAAGAGAGAGAGTTGGAGGAGGGGGAGGGGAGAGGAAGAGAGAGGCAAAAGGCACAGAGACCTCATTGCTGTGCAGCTTTCAGCAAAAGCTAATGGTCGTGAACAATGCTCACTACGGCATTCACAGAGAGGGAGGGGAGGAGCGAGGGAGGGAGGGAGGGAGGGAGGGAGGGAGAGAAGGAGGCAGAGAGATGGAGAGGAGGAGAGAGAGTGTATATACCTTGAGGGTCTCTCTGAAGCATAACTGGCCTCCTCTGTCCTTTGACCTTTAGTGTGAGCTGAGACGGAGCAAAGATGTACTGAGATTCATTTGTACCTATAACTAGTCTTTTGCTAGAGGATACAAAGCTACAAGGGGCGCTTCGCTGCTTCTGCACGCATTTGACACTTGACACGTGTGGACACACACATGGCAAAGACCGGCAGCTTAGAGACAAAGACCGGCAACTCTTTACAGACTGAATCTTTCCTTATTGGCTAATAACTTGCTGATTGCTCATTTCAGTGTGCTAACTGAAGCGTGCTGCAGACCACTAAACTCTGGAACCTGCTCTCGTACACACATTTTCAGGGTCCAGAAGAATCCGACTCTGGTTTGGGTTTTAACATTTGCAGCCCTCACAGGGCTGCAGCGTGTTTGCCCTGCTAGTCCGGATGCTCATAGCAAGTAATAGTGGTGATAGTGGCTTCCATGTGCACAGCTCTAAATCCACCACTGGGAACTGCTTTAGGAAAAATAAATACTCGCATGCAAAGACTGCAGAAAACGGACCTCACTGAATCTTAGCTGGCCGTTACTAAGATGTATGTGCGCGTAGTTGTCCTACAAAAGTCTTTAAGACTCAATGGAGCAGAGGTGTCTTTAACTGCAGGTGCTTTGGCCTACTGGTTCAACAGTAAACAGGTGTCTTTTCTCCTGACTGATCAAACATGCTTGAAATGTCACAGCATTTGAAGGAGCGGGCTGATCCAAATCCTGTTGATCACCCAGTGCTGCTGAGTCACATCAATAAATATGACTACATGCTCATTACATGGATGCGAGCTCGAGGGATCTCAAGCGAAACCTGCGCACGTACAACGAACCCGACAGATTAGAGTGGGACATCTCCAACAGTCAGCCCGACACGCAGAGCTCTAACGTTTAATCGTCCAAAAGAACGCAGGTACACCCACAAGTAGTCCCCCCTCCATCTATTCTCCTAACGCCGCCTCGGTGGGATTCAGACGGGAACATACGGAATGTGCGTAAAGAGCCGCTCGTGCCGGACGCAACACGCTCTGCCCGTCGGGCGCCGTCGCGTTTGCTGCCTGCGATCCTCTCCAAGGATGCTGAGGCGCACGGATGCTCTCGTCCCAGACCCTCGCTCCTAAATGTGATAATACTAACATCATTTTCTCCAACGACCCCTTGATCTGATCTCTGTTTTTTCCTCCCCCCCCCCCACCCCCCCGTGTGTGTGTGTGTGTGTGCGCGCGCGTGTGCGCGCGCGCGTGTGTATTGTGCTCATCTTTAACCTGCCATCGCTGTTGCCCCCCGCGTTGCGTTGGCGCTGCGGAATAGCCTACACGAACAGGAGCCAGCTCGCAGCCGTGGAAACAGGCGAATGACTTTAGGGAAGCGGAACGGAGCGATAGATCGCGAGGTTTGGGAAAGCTGACGAGCGGGAGAAGGGACGACGAGGGGGAGAGGAAACGTCGACCTTCCGTCGCAGCCGCGGAAACATTGAGGTAGGTGTTGGTTGTGCAGGTGGATGGAGCTGAAATGGCCGGCGCGATTATTGCATGCGTTACCTAATCTGCATGGATGCTGAAAACACTCACGGGGCGAGCGGAACGTGCAAAGGTTGCACGGATGCAGAGTAACTTCAGTGGATAATTCACATCGGCCAACGAGTCGGTCAGCGTCGATGTGAGTGGAGCGAGGCTGTGGAAGAAGGTCCCTGCAAATGTACGAAAACGACATGGCTCCATATGTAAGGCTGCCTGCCCCGCACATCCACGCGCGCAATTTTCCCGAGACATCCCGAATCTATGGATTATTTCGGGGTGTAGCCATGCTGTCATCACCCCGAAGAGAGAATGGACGCAAGCCATTTTGTAATGCAGCATGTGCAGAATTAGGCCTATTCAGAATTTCAATTGCGTTCCCGAGAAGGTGCGCCGCACTGAGCGCAGCTGCATAGATGAATAAGGCCATTCTGTTGAATTGCAGGAGATATTATGCTAGAGGGTATATGATGAGCAGAGATTGCAGATTAGAGGTTGAGACTGCAGAAGAAATTGGCTGGCAGGAAGGTTGTGTGGTGTTCTTCTCTCTTTGGATTTTTATTATTGTTATTAATTATTCCCCCCCCCCCCCCACGAGTTGATACCAGAGAAAAGGTGGAAGATGTATTTGTCGCGAGTGGAAAGTGGAAGGAAAATATCTGGCGTGAACCTGCAATTTTGTCTCTCACTAAAAGCCCGCTGGTTTGTTGCTGGCGAAATGCGTCCCATCCTACCCTGATTCCCACGTCCTGAATCAATCTAGTGTTGTCATAGTTACAGCAGATGATGTTGGCCCTGCTGCACCTGTGTCGCTTTATGTTCATCTAGACCATCTGTAAATAGGCTACATGAGGTCTAATTGGGCCTTGTGTGGGCATACAGCATCCCACAGCCCACAGCCTGTAAACATCACCAGGATTTTCGCCTCTTCATAAACCTTAATGGCTCTGTTGTGGAGAGCAGGGCATTGATACAATCAGGCGCTTACGATGATGTGATTGGTTTGTAGCAGTTGGTCAGCAGCTTGCAGCTAATTTGTCTTTTCACGACTGAGCGCTTTCTCAGGCCTGATCGAACAATCAATACATACGTGGTTCAATCTGCTCTTGACATGGAAGGAAAAAAACGGCTAAGATCAAGAAAGAGAAATACCTGTGAGTGAAAGTGGGAAGGAAACAGCAATACGATATAGCTGATGTTTCAACAGTGCCACGAGCCTAAAGAAAACACATTTTGTGCAAGGATGAAGGCCACTGGCGAAGGAATTGGCCCTCAGATGAGTCAAGGTGTAATATTCTGGAAAAACAGGAAACATCATCGCCGTGTGCTGTTTCTCTTGTACACTCATGTGGTGGAGAACCTGAAGATGGGGGGGGGTTAAGGCAATGTGTGCCCTGCTAGCAGATTCAGGGTCTCTGCCGTGACAGTTTTACCCTGTGTGGTGTTTTGCATAGGCTGTTTTTACTGGCTGTTTCCATCTGATGCAACAACAAACTGTAGCTCAATTCCTTCAGTGTACTTGTTGGACTTCAGTGTTATTTTGAGAGGAAGAAAATACATTCAACAACTTATTGTTGACAGCTGCCGAAGGCTTCTGTCTAATGGGAAATGCATCTTTGCTGAATGGTGGCAGTGGCAGGAGAAATTAGGCAATGGCATTATTGAAATCGCATTCAAAGATCACACACGCCAAAGAGAAGAAAAGGAATAAAGCAAAGCGCCATGCTAACAGTGTATATAATGAAGTTCCAGTGCATGAAACGCTGCATGAAAAACAAACTCTGTTTTGAGAGCGCCGGTATGATCAATTCTTTAACCAGCTAAATATCCATGATGTTTTGATGCTTTAATGAATCATTTTCTGTTGAGCTAATCACTGTAACTATCACACCACCACTCTGGATCAGATACAGTTCTGATGTCTGGGAGAGACACCAAAACGTTTTTACTTTTAACTTAGTCAAATTATTGAAATGCATAATTACCAGCTGGATGGGGATGAGAAGGAAACTCTTCAAAGAAGGACAGCAGTGTAAAGAACACCATCACCTGCAAAGATGGCTGCATGCATTCAGGTTTTGCATTTGTATTCATAAATCTACATTATCTTATTAGAGATGGACATTGTGGTGTTATTTATCTGGGGCAGTTACAGTTAGGACAGTTGTGGATATGGATGTGTGAAAATCTGTGTGTGTGTGTGTCAGAAAGAGAGAGAGAGTCTGTGGGATGTGCAGAGCATCTGAAAAAGTCTATTTTTAGCATACACTCCCTTATGAGCTTTCTTAATAGCTGCTTTAAGAGATCTCAGAGCTATGTTTTTAATGTTGACCTAATCCTCAGACCTTGTAAATATTAAGGTTCATGTCAAAGTCGTTCCGCCTGTTGTTTCTATTGAAGACAACACGACTGTGTTTTCTCAGGTTTTCATTCACTTGTGCAAATATATATTTTCGTATACAAAACAAGATTTTCAGCATTCAGTTTTCGTTCCTCTAGCTAAAGGCACCTGCTGGGTAAAAGACTGCTGATTGTGTATCTGGTGTAACACCAAAGGCTGTGAACGGAATAACCCTTAAGCTTTAAGTCAAATATAAGTTGATTTAGACCACAGAGGTGCTGCTGATCAGTGTTGAACAGCAAATGTTCATCAAGCTCAGCTAAACACAGCAATGTGGAATAGGGCACTGGACAGTAAAAACACAAGATGGTGAGTAAGCTGGTTGCCACAGCAACCGTGTTTCTAGGAGTGCATGCATCGTCGCTGCATAGGAGAGGAGATACTAAGGACTGCCATGGAACCTTTTAAAAAAAGAACCCATTTATTATAGAGTAAACATATTTGGATAATGTATCCAAGAATTATCTTTCATAAAAGATCAAGAATGGTAACACAGTGGTCATATATGCGACAGGTAAGAAAGATCTTGTTTGTTTTCAGCAGACAACACATGCTTGTGACTGCTAGAGTCATAGTGTCGAGCATAACGTGCTTGAGAAAACAATGAGCACTTTCTCTTTGGTCTAATCATTGTAAGGAAAACAGCCATTTCTAAATTTAGTCAGTCTGCCGATGCTTGCAGCCATTTCTGTTTGAAGAATGACACTCTCTTCACCAAAGAAACACATTTATGTATTACAAATGCCCAAATCTTTTTTCCTTTGTTCACAATCGAGATGTCACTTTCATGTTTAGTTCATTAATTTTAGTGGTTGGGATCTTATCTGATTGTGCGTTGCTTATTGTACACAGCATGTATGTGCATTGCAGTAAGATTTCAGGAGTCAGTAATCATTCCTTCATATTGTGGGGTATTTTGAGCCATAGGGATTTAATGATGCTGAAATATAATTACATAATGCATAAAAGGTGATGATTAATGGTTTATGTCTCCATATGTCTATGTATACTTATGTATCAGTATATGCCTTTTTCTTTTGAACAGAAAGGGGTCAGAAATGGCCTTTCAAGGAATGTGTACAGAAAGATGTTTTTCTTCATAGCTAATAGGAAAACAGATGTTATGATGCTGGCCAGAATGGTCATGTGGCAAGAGAGACTAGAATAAACTGTAGCTTGGGAAAGTGCACATTCAACAGATCTTTTTGGCAGGAACACTTGTAAGGAATTCCTGAGCAGAGGGAAAGGAAAGCAATCTGGAAGGTCATCCTGCCTTAGATGATTGGGAAATGAGCTAAATCATGGACAAAAGTTCATCAAATGTCAGAAAAAACAACTGGATAGCTAGGATGCCAGGAAAAGGAGGTTTGGACTTTAGAGTATCACATGAAGGATGGGCTGGGATGGATGGATGACGTCACCAGCTTAGAAGGAGTGGAAAGAGAGGATACTAAAAACTGTACAATGTAATGGATTGTTGGATTTCCTGTTTTGACGATCACCTAATAACCTCTTGTTTACTTTTGGTAATAAAGAGTAAAAGAGTATAATTTTGTAGAAGCATCTCTCTTGAGTTTTCATTTTCTCCAACTGAAAAACCACAATAATATCAAAATTGTTAAATTACTGCTGCTGCCTCATGATGGTTTGCATGAACCTCTGCATTAACCTTAAATCTAGAAGAATCCTGCTGGTAGCTGTAGTTGCATTCAACAACCTTGCTTTTTTTAATGTGAGATTCTTCTTCTGCTAGTATGACTAGAAGCATACCAGTATCAAAAAGTGGATGATGAGACTGTCATCCCAATGGGTCCCTGCACTTGTGACCCAGCTTGAGGTTTTAGAACTTTGTGGCCATTCCAGACAATGACCCAGATGTTAAGTTCAACCTATGAAGAAAATGGCAGCTGACTCACCAGTTAGACTACAGGCCAAAATTTGAGAGCCACCGCTTTAGAAATGAAAGCCTGGTCCAGCTTGTCGTACACTCTGGTGACAGGACATTGTAATATTTTGAGAATTAAATTCAGTCTTGGGAATACATACATGTATGTGCTAGACTTATGTCTTAAGGCTACTGCAGTGTACACTTACTTAACCTTCTTCCTCTGTCTCCTTTTCTCTCTTCCCCCTACAGTGACAACAGCCTCTACAGAGACAACACTTTCAAGAGCAAATCCTCCCCCAAATTTAATTTCTATTTTAAAAATTATCATGGGAACAAAAAATACAAGGTTCTCTAAAATGACATGTTGAAAAGAACAAAGTGTTTCATAGTCAAACAAGCATGAGCGAAGTAAAATAAGAACCTATTAATGATAAACAGAGTCTTTAACATACCATTACACTTTTTCCTCTCAATTTTAAAAGTGACTGCTTGAAGGAGAAAAACGTAATAAGAGCGTACAATATGAATATCAAGATAAGCACTTAAATTCCCTTGTTTGGAGGTGACTTATCAACATCATAGCAATAGGGGTGGGTCATGACTCAGTTGCCATGCGTGTTGTCATGGTGACCAGCCCCTGTACCCCTTCCCCCCTCCTCTGGTTGGTCCAGCTTTTGTTGTGGTTTAACAACCATGGACCTCAGCTGACAGAGGCAGCACCCCCCTGCCCCACCCTTTGTACCTGCTCCAATCAGGCGAGCCGTGTCATCTGTACAAGGAAGAGTTTAGATCAAGTCCCAGACAGTATTTCAGAGAACACAAGATACCTCAATCTACAAGAGAATACAATTCAGGTAAATATGGCTTCATCTACAAACAGACCGTATATTGAGACTGAATGAATATATTTTGACAGCAGTAATTCTGATGTTGCTACAACATGCCTCCATGTTTTTTGTTTCAACACCAGGTGATCAAGTCTGACACATTTAAGCACCTGCGGCATTTGGAAATCCTCCAGCTCTCCAAGAACCACATCCGGCAAATTGAGGTGGGAGCTTTCAATGGCCTTCCCAACCTCAACACACTGGAGCTTTTTGACAACCGTCTCACAGTGGTGCCATCACAAGCCTTTGAGTACCTCAGCAAGCTAAGGGAACTATGGCTACGCAACAACCCCATCGAGACACTGCCGGCATTTGCCTTTCACCGTGTTCCCTCTTTACGGCGTCTCGATCTAGGGGAACTCAGGAAGCTGGATTTCATCTCAGAAGCTGCCTTTGAAGGTCTGGTCAACTTGCGTTTCTTGAATCTTGGCATGTGCGGCTTGAAGGACATCCCTAACCTCACCCCACTAGTACGACTAGAGGAGTTGGAGCTGTCAGGGAACCAGCTGGGGATAGTCAGGCCTGGGTCGTTCCAGGGCCTGGTGTCACTTCGCAAACTGTGGCTAATGCACTCCAGAGTGTCAGTCATTGAACGCAATGCTTTTGATGACCTCAAAAACTTGGAGGAGCTCAACCTCTCCCACAATTCCCTGCATTCCCTGCCCCATGACCTCTTCACCCCTTTGCACCAGCTGGAAAGGGTACATCTCAACCACAATCCTTGGGTGTGCAATTGTGATGTTCTGTGGCTCAGCTGGTGGCTGAAAGAAACAGTTCCCAGCAACACCACATGTTGTGCTCGTTGCCATGCGCCCCCAGGTCTAAAGGGAAAGTACATTGGAGAACTAGACCAGAGCCACTTTACCTGTTATGCCCCAGTGATTGTTGAGCCACCCACTGACCTTAATGTCACAGAGGGCATGGCTGCCGAGCTGAAATGTCGCACTGGAACCTCGATGACCTCTGTGAATTGGTTCACTCCAAATGGCACTCTGATGACCCACGGATCATACCGAGTTAGGATCTCAGTGCTTCATGACGGAACACTGAACTTCACAAATGTGACCGTACAAGACACTGGGCAGTACACTTGCATGGTAACCAACTCCGCTGGAAACACCACTGCAACCGCTGTGCTCAATGTGTCTGCTTCAGACCCCAGCAACAGCTACAGCTATTTCACCACTGTCACTGTGGAAACAGTAGAGACAGTAAGAGGAGATGAGGAGAACTCAGCAAGACAGTATATTAACGAGACCTTCATAGATTTTCCAAATCCTACTGGTCAAAGAGGGGTGTTAGAGGGCCGACCTGGCATCACTATATCGCCTTCTCTCTCCTCTCTTTCCTCATTGTCCCCACGAGCCAACAGAGCTACTGAAAATGCAGTGACTGTGTCTATAATGGATGTAACTAACATTCCAGGCCTGGATGATGTAATGAAAACAACTAAGATCATCATTGGTTGCTTCGTGGCCATTACCTTTATGGCAGCTGTAATGTTGGTGGTCTTCTATAAACTCCGGAAGCAGCACCAGCTACACAAGCACCATGGGCCTGCCAGAGCCATTGAAATTGTTAATGTAGAAGATGAGATTGGGGCCGGGGCCGGAAGTGGCATCTCAGGTGGTTCGACAATGAATTCTGGCTGTGGTGGAGAAGGGACCCTAAGGATACATCATCCAGAAATAGTGAACCTTCCCAACATTGGCCGCACAGATACTCTCAACCATTACTACAAGACCCATCATTTCAACAACAACGTCATGGGTCTTAGTATTGGCAACGATGGGATGGGACCCGGAGGAATCCTCAATAACAAGAACCAGCAATGCCAGGATATCCCCATCTCCTGTACCTCAGTCCCAATTTCTACATCTAATTTGCTCTCCACATCAGGCAATGGCACCAACATCAACGCCAGTTCTATGTCCCCACCGCTGCCTATGTCTCTCCCCATGCCTACCATGGGCTTACATGGATCGATCAAGGGTTTCATGGGCCAAAACCAGAATCCCCAAATGGAGCCTCTTCTCTTCAAGGGGAACTCGAAGGAAAACGTCCAAGAGACTCAGATCTAAAAACAAAAGCGAGAGTATAGAGAGAGAGCGAGCAAGAGTCGGAGACAGAGAGGGGATTGATGTTGGGTTTATGCGCGGAATGATTAGACACTAGAGTGCATTGACATTACACCAGGAGAGAGGATAGACTGACACGGCAATACACAAACACATAGACTTATCCGTGACAGTGTACTGAGCCAAGGATTACCACAATGGGCCACTTGTGTTTGCAGTAACGATCATGGCCATGGAGATCAAGGAATGGACATTGCTACAATGTAAATCTGTGCCAAAGCAAATGTTTTTTGCAGTTTCTACAAGCTGTGTTCTCATAGGGAAAAACTAGCCTTTCAGAGTAATCAGTCCCCAAATTGTTGTTGGCCATCAGAGATGAAAGACATGCACAGCACTCACCACACTGAAGATCGGAGATATTACAGAATAAAATCCAAGAGACATTTTTCTTCCACAAAAAACACAAGCCACACTCTCTATCAAGTGACTCAATAGACTCCCTCAAGGTGACAATTATGTAGGCATACATAGATGGACAAAAAGGTACAGTGCAGTACAAACTACTGTGAAAATCCACAAATTATATAAATATATTTTCATTTAAATATGTATCATTGCAGACTCCGATGCAGAGATATTTTGGGGTTGATGTATAAGCTGGTTTAGTTTGTTTCTTTGTGAATAATCAGGGGTGGCAATAGTGGAGGTTGGTTATGATACATGTTTTAAGTTTGGCTACTTCTCAGAAACATAAGGGCTCAATTGCAACACTCATTGTGAATCTTTGAAATTGGCTTTGTGACATGAAGTCCGTTTAGGTTGTAGAACAGTAAATGCAGATCTCTGTTTGACAAAAAAATTTCTGTTGCTTCAGTAGTAATCATTACAAACTTTTGTTTTCTGAGAGTGTATTATGTATTTTGTAAAAGCCAGCTACTTGGTATTTGAATTGACAATTCTGATACTTAAATGCCAGCATCAAAAAATGGTAAAACAATGTTCGACAAACACGGAAAGGTAATCCAATGCAAAGACCTGTATGGGTAAAATAAAGTGTTGACAATGTGTTATTTGAATCAGATCAGTAGCCAGATATTTGCTTTTAGAGAGGAATTTGATATGACCTCCTTGCTCATGGTTACCATAATCATGCCATAAAATGCTGTCATAAGGATGATTAGATGTCTATCTGCAGCAGCATTCAAGAAGGGATTAAACATCCATCTTAGGATGATTGGAATGAATGGAAATGTACAGTATATTAATAATAATAATGTCTGGTTGTATGACAATTGTAAGATCCACATTTTTACAGTGTAACTTTCATATGTTAAATGCCATTTACGCTTCTTGCGTTTCAACTATGTATTTCTTTATTTTTGTTAGTTTGATATAATGTGTACAGTTGTCTAGCCATGTATCATTACGTGTGAAATAAATCAATCATATATTGGGTTGTCACTGGTCAATATGGCAACCACGTAAGTAAAGAGTGAGACATTATGCAAGCCTTTGTGCTAAACCTGGATTGAATGTATGGTTTGTGGTTTAGCCATTAGTCATCCTGGTAATGATAGGTGCCATCTGGTCCATTAACATGCGCAGACAGACTTTTAGTCACTTTCCTATAGATGTTCTACAGACACTACTGATTTTGCAAAATTAGTGTTTTTAACAGAACTAGATGATCTTAACGAAGGCACTTTTGTCTGAAATTAGCCCTCAGTGTGCTTCTCCCATGGTGATTTTTTTGCGCTACTTTGGAAATGGTTTGAAATGGGAAGAAGGCTTGAGGAAAGACAAACATTGAATAAATCACCTTTTTTGGACAACAGACTGTATTTATCAAGCAGGAACCTAAAATGTTTGTTGCAATTGAGCACAAACTGGACATGCAACCAGTTAATCCAGACAAGGGAAGGTTTTGAACTGTAACGCAGCCCTGTATGTGATTTTGCTGGTTTTTTTGTTTTGTTGCATATATATATATATATATATATTATATATATATATATATATAAGAGCTGTTTTATGTGAGTGATGATGGTTTTCTTATCAGCAACCAGCCCACACGTATTGGAGGAAAAGGAACATTGAGGAAGGGTAATAATGGTGATGATAAGTGATGATATCAGACAAAACCCAAACACAGAGGTTAATCCATGAAAGGAACGTCTTCTATATTGATGCGCACCATGTTCACCCTGTTTAATGCTAAACATTGAAGCCATCTTTTATATTATGTCTAGTAATACCTAAAATACCACATGTAAGCTAAATTACAGCCATGTATTTTCTCAACTTTGTGTTAGTGCTTTTGGTAAATGTAAATGTGTTGCGACCCCACACACAGATCTAGTGGGTAGGGTTCAACTGTAGCCCCAAAGAGACACAAATAGAATATAAATGAAGGCTAAAGACACAACATATGGCTGCTCCCTTGATGTGCTACATTTGGTGGCTCTCTCGTCAGATTTCAAAGAGCATACTAGATACCTCCTTGTGTGTGAGGGTACATTCCTGCATGTTAACTGTGAAACGAATCTTACCTGAACACTACTGTAGCAGTGTTTTATTGTGATGGTAACTTGCCTAATCAGTACAGAAATGTTCTTTTCATACCTCTGGACACCCGTAACATGCAACATACACAGTTATCATCATTATTATTAACATTTGGAGGAAGGGCTTTGTTGCATCTTAGTATAGTGGCTGCCATTGTACATATATATACGATTTCAAAGGAGGCTCATCCTACAGCAGTGATATTAACAATCGTATGACCCCTTTTATGAAGATCATTAAGCTTGAGACCGGAATCTGAATATGTGCATATAATACCTCATTGTATTAAATGGTGGCGAATTGATGCAGTTTGGCTACAGATGGAATACTGGAATATGTGTATCCTCTGCACCATTCATTGCTTACAACGTATGCTTCAGCCCAGATGACATTTCTTGGTTTGTCGGAAGCAAAACTCCTTAATGAAATGGATTATCATATCTCAGACACAAGATTGCGAGACAAGAAATTGGACTGACCTTTTGGTCCTTTAAGGTAAGCTGTTCTGTTTGATAAAACAATATTAAAATAACCTGGGTCTGCTTTGAAAGCTTTTAAAAAGAGAGAGAGAGAGAGAGAACGTTGTTAAGCTCTAGAAAACTTTAGATCTCTTTAATACAAAACAATGATTTGAAAAAATGTCATTTTGTGTTTTGTTTTTTTGTTTTTTTTCCCAGTTGTTGGTTGTATCTCGGTATGTGATATTATCAATTTGGGTCTTTATGTATTGTCATTAAATGTAATTTTTTTCACGCATTCATCCAGGTACACAGTGTGGCAGAAGAGTGTATTTCTTCAAATATAACAAAATCAACTTGTGCTCTACTTCTTCAATGACTGTCATACAATGACTGAGAGGTATATCATTTCACTGTTTTCTACTTCTGTGACTTCAATTTTATGCCCACTGTAAGGAGTTATTCTGCTATTAGAAACGTATACCACTTTCATTCTTTGTTGTGATTTCATCCGACAGAGCACCACAACTAACTAAATAAGAAATGAGTTAACAAGTTTAACATGATCATGTTTCAAATAAGTTATTGCGTGAAATTTTATAAAACAAAATGAAAAAAGTCTGAACAATAATTGTGTTTACACTGTATTTTCTTACTTCTTTTTTTGCTTTTCACACTTTGAACAGGAGACATGAAACGCACTTTCAAAATAAGGTTACGGTTGGACACAATGGCCCCTTTTACTTGTCCTGTGCATAATTATATTGTAATAGCTTGTGTCTTGTTATATAAAGGTCCATGCAAATGTTATGGTATTACAGCAAATGTAGCTTTACAGGATTTTCAAAAGTCAAATCGTCATCATCAATCATGAAAAACTTTTCATTGAATTTATTACAGAACAATACAAACTTCTAAAATCAAATAATACTAGAGGTGGGCTCATAATTGTATGGGGATAAAACCATCTTACTGATCTATTACCTGATTGAAATCCTAATAAATTAGTTGACAAACTGAATAAGCGGGGTGGCTGCAGAAGTACAGTCATATTAATCTAATAAATTCAACACAACAGTATTACATCCTATAATCACTACAGCATGGCAACTGCCTTAATAAATCAAGCGGTCCGTCATGTTACATTAGTGTAATTGTTAATTAGAGGCACTGCCATTTTTTAATATTAGCACATGAATTGAGAATTTGCAAAATAATAAATAGGCAAAGAGGTGAAAAGGAAAAGCTAACAAACAAATCAGTTCCTTTTAGTGAATAGTTAGACATTTTCCATGCAAGGCAGGTGTCAAAGCAACTCAGTGGATTTGGGTTATGTTGCTGACATCTCCAGATGAAGTGGACTAACTAGTTTTATTGCTGGCTAAGAATGTGCAGGGCACTGCGGCTTCATCAAATTCATCAAAATAGAGCTTGATTCCTTTGCTTCACTGTGTTGTCTTCTGCCCCTTAGTTTATCTGCAGGTTCCAGATTTAATACTTTCATACTTCTTTGGAACCCCGAGCTGAGGTGAACTGTATAGACTATTGCAGATGTCCACGGCGCAGAACAAGTCCAACCCACATTACGAAACAACAACCGCAAGGGATTCAAGTAATAACAAATGCATCAGCCATGAACCATGACAGTGAAGTTAAATTAAATGTTTAGATAAAATGTTTGGGCACAGCAGAGAGATTGTGTTTTAAATATCTTTGGGGGCACTACGCAGAATGATTTTCCTGAATGTAATTGTACTTGGTTTTATAGTCTCCAGAGATCTCGGTCCCCATGAGACCTCTTGGACAGAATACTTTACACTGAAATAGCAATAGAAAAGACAGCTACAGTATATTCTGGTTACATCGTAGTCTATTCTGAAGGCTGTGACAAAAGGAAAAGGAAAGATAGCAAACCGAATGTCTGTAGCACCTTAAGGTGACAATTTTTCAAGCAGATTGTTAAAATCTGGTTTTTGCATTGTTTTGCTGTTTCTCAGCTTGTGTTAATAATGAGCAAACATATAATGAATGCGCAGAGAAGACTTTCATTTGTCTTTTTAGTGCAATGTCTGGAAATGGTAATGCTCATATGAAGTGGGGGGGAGTTGAGCAAAGTGAGCAAAGAAATATGTGCAGCAGAAAAGAATGCAATCATATGCACTTAAGATGAAAGAGAAATGCTCCAATGCAAATACATTTAGAGCATTCTGTGATCTTGGCATAACTACATTGTGATGGAGTAGGGTTATTTTCAATTACAAAAGGTGGAATATAAAAAAGGCCACTTACAGCCCTTGCAGCACAAAGCAACCAAATCCACAGGGTGTGTGTTCATCAGCACGAATCCCCCCTTGTAATTCCAAACTATTTACTGTATCAAAAAGAAAAGAGGAACCTGATTTCTGTAACATTCTCCCTGTACAGTATATTGCTGTCTCTGTTTGCTGCAGTCAGTCATTTTCTAGAAATCCACTTTGCCTGCACTATCCTCGCCTTTTCCCTATGCTGTCTTTTTCCTTCAAATCCAATAACCTCCCAGCTGTGTGTTTCTCCAGGGATTCCCCAGTTCCCCTGGCCCACAGACAGACTGCGGAGTCTGTGGGCAACCTGACACAACATAAACTCCACTGTGAAGCAGAGGTGTCAGAGTTGCATCTAGTAGTCGTCTCCGTTGATCGGGGAGCCATGAAAATGCGAAAGCCTTTCATTTCTTCACACTTTAAAGGCTGCAGCGAAAAAACACATGTGCTCAACACGAGCGTGGAGTGTTCGATACGGCTGCGTGGGCCAAAGTCATAGCAAAAAAACGAAGTTAAGTTTCGGTGGCCTATTTAGGTATTCTTTATATGAGAACAGACTACAGAGAACCGTTAGCAGGCTTAACTCGGACTAAGCATACAAGGTAATGAAAAGTAATGAGAAAAGATGACAGTGACCCAGTTGGACTTCATTTGTGTAAGATAGATAAAAGGAAACGCGAAGCCTTTTTAAAGTCCTCTCCTGTTTAAAGATTTTGTTTTTGACTGTTATTACATGGAACTATGTTGGTGAATTATGAGCGTACTACTGCTGTTCTCAAAGGGTTTTCTCATACTGCACTGAACATACTTTGCTTCACACACAGAGGTCTCAATTAATAATCCAGAGAGAGAGAGGATACACAAACACACTACATAGGAAGTATTAGTAGACATGCATCTAGTGTACCTTGCACTCAGGAGCCCTTGTAACCCCAGACGAACTGTCACCTCTTTTGAGGATTAAACACTCAACCTGACCAACAAGGTGTGTCACCCGTGCGAAAACAAATCAACTTTTGTTTCTCTTTCCACTAAATGCTGCTGAAGTGGGCGTGGAATAGAATTGCAGCACTATATGTGTGCATGGGCTTAGATTGAAGATGAATTATGTCAGGCTTTTTACATGGCGTGTCACATTTCTTTTCTCAGGCTCTCTTCAGTTATTCATGAATGCATTTATGTACATGTCAATGTGACATAAGAAATTACGTTTTCACCCTTAAAGTTAATTTGAAATGTTAAACATGCTGCAAATGTTTGGACTACTACTGCTCTAATTTGCTGTAATGGTTCAGAGACAAAAATGTCTCTCCTGATGCTGAATACTGAAAATCTGACATACTGTTAAATAACCAGCGCGCAATGGGCTACTTTATAATGCTTTATTAATCATATTACATGCTGCCAGAAATAACAAAAATGAAAGAGTGTACATAAAAAAATTTCACCAATAATGCTGGTTGCACTGTAGGCCTATGCGGGAAGATGAGATTTCAAGTAATTACTTTCCTATGAATATTTTGTTTCCAGCATGCATTATGAACAGGCACTTCCCCTGTAATTACTTAAGGAAGGTATGTAGCAAATTGTTTCCCAGTGCACACGCTCCCATACACAAACACAGTTCTCAGGCACACTGCTGATGTTGTTAATAGACTATTACACTTTCTTGAATATTGATTTACCATAACTGCAGATAGAGGTAATGTTTTTACTTTGCTTGGTTAATGTTAACGTTTTTGCTTTTTATGTCACTCTGAATTATATAGTGACTTTTACTTACCCCGTTGATACTTTGGTATGATTCATATTCACATATTCAGCTCTGACACTAATTGTTAAAGAAATAGTTATCCATTTTGGGAAATACTAGCAATATGCTTATTGCTGAGAGTTAGATGAGTAGATTGATACCACACTCATTCCTGTTCAGTGAATATGAAGCTACAGCCAGCAGGTTAGCTTAGCTTAGCACAAGGACAGGTAACAGCTAACCCTGCTCTGTCCAAAAGTAACAAAATCCACCCACCAGCACTTCTAAAGCTCACTAAGTAACATGAAATATATCTTTTATATAATCTGTAATAAAGTCTAAAATTGACTGCTCTATACAATCTCACGAAGACTCCAGTAAGTTAATGGTCTCGACCAAGAAATAAGAACACAACCTGTTGTTGGAGCTTGTCAGTTTTTGTACGGATTAAACAAATAAGATATAACGTGTTAATTAGAGAGCTTTACGGGTGCTGGCAGGTGTATTTTATTAACTTCAGACAAGAGACTAGCTATTTCCCCCTGTTTCCAGTTTTTATGCCAAGCTAAATTAAGCTAAACTAAGCTAAGATAACCAGCTGCTGGCTATAGTTTCAGATTTACTGTACAGACATGAGAGTGGTATCAATCTTTACATCTAACCCTCTGCAAGAAAGGAAATAAGCACAATTTCCTAAAATGTCACTTTGGATATTGGGTAACAAAATCTGCTTAATTTAATTGTAAATTCTAGGTTTTGTGGCATTAAAATAGGTTTTTCTCTGTGATAATGACCTACTGTTCAATCAAGTATAAGATGAGTTTAGGGCTTTGTTTAGGGCTGAATTCACAGGAATATTCTTTGACAATAACAAAAAGCAAAAAGATTGTTTTTTATCACCCATACTCATATTTTCCTTTACAGGTGGCAAAACATGGCTTCACAATACACTTATCGTATGTGACAAAATGTCTGAAACAAACTGCACTGTCACTCAGTCAGCATAGTTTTGGCTTGACTCTATCCAGGAGGAGATCAGGGCGTGGGGTATTTCTATGGACATTGACCAAGAAAAAGGAAAGGCATGGAGATTCCTTGCATGGATAACACAAATATGAAGGCAGAACCAATTCTTCTATTTCTCCCATCCCGTTCTTCCAATCTTGCTTATTCTCCTTTTGTCCTAAAGAAGGACATTTTTGCCCCATGGGGATAACAACATTGACATCAAGAGATGAGTTATTGATTGAGAGGAGAGGACAGCCAGACAGCTGACATGCAGCAGACTACTCCAGGTACCAAACAGCTTAAGCACTCATACGTGTGACATGTGTTAAGGAACAGTCATTTAAATCTGGGGTGATATGTATCTGCTGGGTTTTGTACAGCATGTCAACCAGACAAACACATGTACTGAGGAAAGAGGAGTATGTGGGTGCTCGTCTCCTGTGTAGGCCACATGAACTTTGCTGCTCACTACATAGCTTTACATGTAGGGAAATTGATGCAACAGCCCCTTGGTCTAACACCTTATACGATATATATGCAGAGATAATGAGATTGAGTTCTGTCTTGATTGAATTGGATGATAACATCGATATGCAATAGCGCTGGTCTTCCCATGGCTTCTGTGCATATTCCACATAGATACATCTTCTTGTCCAGTGGGTCATTTGACCTGTATTGGTTTGCGCTAATTGAATCTTTAGGAAATAAGCACACTATATATAGAGATACACTGGGCAGGAGTCTGGTCTGTTTGCTTTTATTCCTAAACGATGCTCAAATAGACGACTGAAATTGGACGCAAGCTCTGCAGAGTTGGGCAATGTCACAGAGAAAAAAAAAGAGAGTCTAATGGCCGAGCAGAGACAGTTCTCATGTATCATTTTGTGAAAGATATCATTGACCGTACCAACATACAGAGCTATTAGATTCCCACTGGCAACTATACAAATGTGATGTGACATGTGAGTCTGTGCCCAGCAAGAGGGGAATTCACCAACACTTGCAGCTACCATTAGCATTAGCCTTGTTCACACATCCCCTCATCTTAGGCCGCTTCCACACCCCTCCCCCTAGCCCCATCTCCTCACCACCACCATGTCTCCATCCTCCCCACCTCCTCCTCCTCCTCCTCCCTGCCTGCGTCCTCTCTTTCCTGTTCTCGCTGCGGTGTTGCTATAGCAACGGAGAAATGTGGGAATACCTCCGTCCTTCAGAGCGCTGGAGATAGGGGGAGAGAGAGAGAGAGAGAGAGAGAGAGGATGGGAGACAGACAGAGTGAAGGGGCAAACAGAAAAAAGACAAGAGGAGAGGAGAGGAGGATAGGGAAGGAAGTGTGGAAAAGACTGTTAATTAAAAGACAGAGAGCGAGCGGCTGTGACTCACTGCCTGAATGGACACCATTGCCTGTCACTTAGCCCCTGACTCTAAGCATTTGTCCCCCTCCTCCACCCTCCACTCCCTAAAAGCTACCCTCCCATTGATATTCAGTCTCTGCGATGAAGAAGACACCACTGCTATCTGAGGGTGGGGGTGGGTTCGACTGAGATGGCACGGTGTCGCACAGCCATGGCGTAGCTTCACGCTGGGCCCTACGCACGCCATTTGTTTGACGATCCATGTGTTCTGGATGTCTCCATTTGTAGTGAGGCTGCAGTTTCCATGACAACACCCGGACTAAAATAGCACCCCGCTTTCCACCCTCTCTCTCCTCCTCTCTCTCGTTCCCCTGCTCACAATACACCCATAACTGTTCATTCGTGATCCTGGGCCTCGTTCTATCAGGATGAGATGTCCCATACTGCTCATCTCCATTCATCATAAGGATTGAAGCACATGCCGGGGGGGGGGGGGGGGGGGGGGGGGGGGGGGGGGGGGGGGGGGGGGGGGGGGGGGGGGGGGGGGGGGGGGG